>JAOWAW010145229.1:0-10482 GCA_028565695.1 Nicola tetela | reverse complement strand
TGAGCTGTCAGAGGGACACATCCTAATGGACCCTCCCCCTCCCCACCCCCTCCCCCGGGTGCCATCGGTTTCTCTCCTCTTTCTATAAAAGGATGGCTTCTATGACCGAATTGGTAGAGTCAGTAACATCACGGAAAGCCTTAGCTTAGGGATATCATGATCAACCAACTTCAGCACCGGGTCTGATATCATTGCGTGGCTGAGAGACCCGAAGGCAGATTGGCACCTTACCAATTAAACCGCGGCCGTGCGCATACTAACCAGTCAGTTCCTCAAGGGGTCTGGGCAGGTGTGAGAAGGATCTAATAAAGCGCCGAAACAAATTAAGGAAGCCCAGGAAGCGGCTAATGTCAGAACGGACTTTAGTGGGGGCCATTAGTTCCCGACCGTCGTCAAGTTGTTCGGATCGGATGCCCGAGGCGTGCCTGATACCACATGGCCAAAATACTTGATCTCAGACAATGCAAAGGCACATATATGGGCCGATTGCAATAGATTTAATTCTCAGCCAGAGTGCTTAGCACGGCACACCCAAGTGTTACTGATGCTCTTGCCATGATGAACTGAAGCCAAGTAATTATATAATATTATAAGGATACCGTCAAGGAAGATAACAACACATTGACGTAAGAAATGTTAGACGCACACGTCGTTCATAAGGGTCAGAAACGGTGAGGGGGCGTTTGTAAACCGAATCCCATGATCGTGAATTCGAAATGGCCAAACGGAGTGTAATTTCTAATAACAGCTGCCTTGGGTATGTCCACGGGTTAAACGTACCTGATCATAGCCAGATTACAAGTTCAGCTCAGTAAAGATCTTGGTTCTTAAGACTGTGTCAAACAGACCATCAATCAGGTGCGGACCTGTCTGCTTCTTAATGGTAATTTTTGTTTAGTTGCTGCAGCTACACACCATATGGAAAGAACCCTCTGCCTTTTTACACAAGAAAAGCGGCGCGCCATTGGATGATTTACTGGGTCTAATGAATTCTCGATTCGCGAATTGTTCAACTCCTTCCGAAGCTTTTATGCTGACCAATTGATTGCTCTGTTTTCGCCCTATACTGGTTATTCTTTTCCTTCACAGAATATTTCTATTCAGTCAGCTTTATAGTGATTTTGGAGAGGGGTACATTGATCAAGAAGCAGATCTATTTTAATATTCTGCCACTGACTTTTCTGGTAAAAGTCTCTTGTTTGAAACTTCTCATTTGCTTTCAGTATAGTGCCCCTTCACGCTCTGAAATGATTAGGATTAATTTCTTATCATTGCCTGTAACCTCCTTTGCTTTAGTGATTTCTCAGATCTGTCCATCTAAATTTTGCGTGCACGTGATTAAGCTTATTTCGAGTGGACGGTCCAAGTTTAATTAATAAGAACACTAATTATTATCCTCCCAGGTTCACAAATGCATCACATTGAAAAGAGTGGGATGGTAAATGTTGCATTCCTTTTAATCTCAGTTTACCACACTCCTGCAGAGGACAGGTAATGTTGTCTACAACATTTATCTATAGCTGACACGCACGTCGTAACGTTAAAGTTGCGTAACCATCACCAAGTCTCAGATATTTCCAACGATGCGCGCAACTGAGAATCTGCTACTTTAATACCAAGACGTTTTCCTCCACGTTCGCTGTAGCTTGCACCTATAGACCATCGAAACAGGTTTAAGATGTGCAGCCATCAGGATTAGTAATGACATGCGGTGAGGCCTAAACCGTGGTCTTCCAAAAAACAAAAACAGCTTGTCCTAGGGTTTTGGTTAAAAGGTGTTTTAATCCTGTTAGTCTGATTCTCAGCCGTGAGTTTTCATCTTGTTTGCCAACGTACGTGTGACTTCCGTCTTTGAAACGTTGAAGGCTTAGAAATGTATATGTGTGTCTCCTCTATATTGCCTCCGCCGATCAAACCAATAGCATCTACCTTGCCAGTAAAACGGCAGCTTTCACCTGTCTTGGTAGTGGGAGGGCTTCCACATTCTTTCTCGTTAGCCGCTGAAGTAAGTTTCGTATCTTAATCAGACACATTTGCTGCAAGGTCAGTCGAAACGATATCAGAAGTTTCCTTAGGTTGTTGTCATCCGTGAAGTCGATGACTGTTTTGTAAGGATGGACCTTCAACCAAGGATTGGCACCAAGCTGTAAAAGCACTTCAACGTTTTTATACCGGCTTTTCAGAACGGCAGAGAGAAGCGGGGTGATCAAAGCAGGAACTCGTCCACCCGTGCGGCGTGGCAGCAGACTATCGGCCGTATAAGCAGAGTTGACTTTCATTACCAGCGCTGGTCTTCGTCGGAGGAAAATGCGAAGGCTGCTAGTATCCGGCGAGCTCGCTGCACACAGCCACAAGAAGTCGATCTCTGGACAAAATGTAATCGTAACGCCAAATCCCCAGTTCCTTAGCATGTAGCAGTCATCCCTGAACGTGTTTCGGGCATAGGTAGTGAGGACGTACTCCAACCCCCCGACGTAGCCTTGGTCAAGCGCATCCATGACACAGTCGAATGGCAGATCGACAGCCGTTGGTATCACCGAAGCGCCTGTCTTGCTCATTCCCTTGCTTGCAATGGTTCCGGCTGTGCTTTGTTCTCACAGCGTTGAATGTTAACAATCGCGAGTAACGGGCTCCTTTTCGTCCAGGCAAGACGACAGATTCTGCTGATAGCGCTGACAGAGCACCGCTTGAGTTTCACAAGTCAACAGTCGGGAGAAAAGGAAAGACAGAAGAGACTCAAGGTGTGCGTTGTTTGTGGCCAAGTACTAGTATACGGATTCGGAAAAGAAACAATCCCTTGTTGAATGATGTTGGTCACATGCTCTGATAGCGGAAGCCAGACGAATCTTTCGAGTTGCGCGACCAGCGATCATCTCTCCTCCATCGAAGTAGCGCATCGTTTGCTCTTCCCAGTTCATTGGTGCCAAGCGACAAGCGGGGATTTTGGGTTTGGCACCTGTGCCTCAGTAAAAGAGGTGACATTCGCACGGATTGATCGGTGCGCAGTACGTGAAATTTTTTTGCATGCTACAGCGATCCGTCTTTCGCGATTCTAGCCTGCGAAGTTCTCCAACAACGCGCGGCAGTGCCAAGACTCCCCAATGATCACCATGATCACCGGAGAGGCTTTCAATGAACCAGTTTCTGAACAGCTTGACGGACACAGATACCAGAGACAAAGAACAGACATGTATCCACAACATGGAAGTCGACACCCTGGCGTGATCGAAAGCTTTCTTGGCACGTGCAGGTCAGCAATCATAGTGCATACGTAGAGATCCGATTCTCTCTTTTGTTCTAGGAGACTGCGATCGGCGCGATTTACGCGTGCGATCCGAGTAAATCGCACATATTCGCGCCAGTTGCAGAGCCTCCTAGAGGGATAGAGAGATTCGCGTAAATCGTTCATATTCACGACAATTGCACCGATCGCCGAGCCTCGGAGAAGGATGGAGAGATTCGCGTAAATCGGACATATTCGCGCCCATCGCGGCGATCGCAGAGCCTCCCAGGGGGAAAGAAAGATTACCGCAAATCGTATATATTCGCGCCAATTGCGCCATTCGTAGAGCCTTGTTAAAGGACAGAGAGGTTCGCGTAAATCGCACATATTCGCGCTCAACGCAGAGCCTCCTAGAGGGTCCTATCAAGGACAGAGGTTCGCGTAAATTGAACATACTGTATTCGCGACAATCGCACCAATCGCAGAGCCCCTTAGAGGGAAAGAGAGATTCGCATAAATCGCGCATATTCGTGCCAATCTCGCCGATCGCAGAGCCTCCTAAAGGGATAGAGAGATTCACGTACATCGTACATATTCGCGCCAATCGCGCCGTCGGCAGAGCCCCCTAGAAGGATAGAGAGATTCGCGTAAATGGTACATATATTGTAATAATATATACCACATACGCCCAAGCATGCCTGTAAAATATTGATGCTTCGCATCGTCGGCGGGGACACTCAATCGCAATAAATCGTATAACTTGTCTTATACACGTATATGTAATCTCTTATGTGAACCATTCGCGTACCGTCCTCAAAAGTGCACCTCCAAGGCCTCGATTCCCACCTGAGACCATTGGTTTTTTTCTTCGTTCTTTCTCACCAGCCTAGCCGCTGTCCAGCGATTTCTCACTTTCTAATTCTTCTTCTACCCGGCGCTATTTCCTTCTAACTTGTGTTTTCTATTTCGCCTTATGAGGCTAGGGTATGCTAGTCCCCTGACAGCTCTCCTCAGGGCAGGAGAAACGTTTCACGAGTACCTGGCGCGAGCAGCCATCCCGAGCTGGGATTGCTGCAGCCGGAGAGCCATGCTGGGGAGGAAAGCGGAGTTGAATGATGTGGTTAACGGGATTCTCAGTAGCTCAGCGGTTAGAGCATTGGAGCGCATATTCAAGTTTTAATTTACTTTGCATGGCATACATCACAAATGCATTTCCCAATTCTGTTTGATTTCCATCTGTCAAAACTCCTCGTTGCAGTGCTTGCACATTGATTGGCCGATGAACATTTTTTTTGTATTTTTCCGCACAGAATGCAAGTAATTTCATTTTCTTGCCGATGGATCATTCTATAATGTTTGTTGCAAGGGGGAATATGTGTGGAATGACCTTCCTTTTCCTCCATTCTCAATCATTCATCTGGGGCAGCTTCAGCAAATGCCTGGCTGCTGCATTTTGCATGCATGGGACTGTCACAGTCTCTGACCCAACAGACTTGCCTCCTTTTTTCCCTCTCGTCCAGGTTTTCATCCTGTTGTACATGCAGCCGTTTTTGTTGCCGTCTGGTCCAGACATGACATGCTTGACACACACGGAAGCTGTCGGCGGTGGATTCAGTGACTTTGCTCAGCACTGCATGCAAGTTTGGCTGGCTGACATTGCTATAATGAACCACCGGACATCAGATTTTTTGTGACTCCGATCACAGCTTTTGCAGCTGTGTCGTTGTCCATTTGTTTTGTCAATGCCTATCAAAGTGACAGAATCACACATAAATGTCAAGTTTGATTGAGTACTGTACGGTAGGGCAAAAAATATATGGCGTATTTATGTGCATCGCCAGTTTGAATATACACGCAGATTTCACCATAATAGTCACTTGAGCACCTTACTTTGTGGACCTGCTGTACATAAAATAATTGTTTTTTTCCTGTTTTATTTCTCTCTGTGTATTTGAATATGATGTGCATACCTTTATGATTTTTGGTTACACTTTGCCCCTCTCACCAATGAATAATGATGTAACTTGGGAAATTATGCGAAAAAAATAAAAGAAAATGCTGTATTGGAAAGTGTGTTGGAATACTACAAGTATGGGTGTTATGTTCTAAGTGTAGCCCTAGCCTAAATATACCGGCATTTTTTCACACTCTTTGGCCTTGTTTGAGAATTCTCATTTTTTGCATTTTTTCCATATTTTCTTAAAAATTTGCATAGCCTGAGCTGCGCCTGGTTATGCATAAACGCGGCAGCTTACTGTCAGCAATCTTCTGATCCCAAACCATAGCTAGCAGAGAGGGGTTGGCCTCAGTGCTTGATCAGTACAGTGATACTGACCTATAATTCTCTTAACGGAAAATCCCTCCTCGAAAATAGAACTAAGATAACATTTTTGAATAGTGGCGTTGTATGATCGATAGATCGGGGAATGGAACGGAATAGTTCAATGGCATTCTGTAGGATGTGCACCAGAGGTACGCACGTTTCTCTGTCGGTTCGCCATGGTAACATAGCGACCCAAAACTCAAATGAGTATCCATTTTCCGGAACTGGACTAAAAATTCCGCCACCAGCGACAACATACCTGACATTCCCTCCTTGCGTTTGCGAAGGCTCAAATGCAAGTCGACACGACGTCCGCCCGCCTATTTGTTACAGGGGTGAAGAAATGGCATTTTGAGAAATGCATTTGACGCCGCTACAGACAGCCGTCGAGAACCACCATGAAATTTACTTTACCTAGAACTAACAGGTAACCGTGTAGTGAAAAATCGCGAGGGGAAAAGTGAACTTCAGCGGGAAACGAGCCAAAAGGCGCACTTTGGAGTTCTTGACCGACAAATTTAAAAGCTTCGAAGACCTTCGAAGAAGGCAAAAGCGCGCCAAAATCAAAAACCTAAAATCAGCCAAGTTCAAATTAGGCGCGCAGCACCCAGATTGCAAGATTACGTGACTTTTTGGCTGATGTGCGCGCGGTCTGACTGCTTCATCGATATCACATCAGCTGCAGCTGTACGCCATGGTAGTTTCTATGGCAATGCGTTGAAGATCAAGCAACAGAACCAGGACGTCACGCGACTGGACTTTCAGCCATTCGGCTGTTCGAATTCATCGGAATGCCGTGTGACGATGAAGGGGACTGTCGTTTTCTTTGCTCACCGCATTTTCTGATTACTCTTTCTCTCCTCTGCACTTGTGCCGTTTTGTCCCCTGAGTTGGTGCAATGAAGTTATTTTGCAAACTTTTGAGCCTTTACAAACTTCTAAGCTTAGTCCCCTCTGTAGAAGCGTATCATGTTCTTGTTCTTCTTTCTCTCGGGCATGCCGTTCCAGTTGAGTTATTAATGGCTGCTCAAAGCTTCACAGCCTATGGACACGCCGGAGAAATTTTGCTTTTGTGACGAAATGCTGATGGATGACCTCCGACAATGTGGACTTGTATCCAGCGCGTAGCCCGAGGGGGCTCTCCCCCCGAAGGATACGGCAGCTTTACAAGGAGAATCAGTTGGATCTGAAGGCTGATACAAAAATTGCGGGCATGATGTAGATCATGCAGTGTTGGAGAGGCAAAAACTTCAGACCTTACGCACGTACAGGTATTGCGGAGCCCGAAATCAGCGTCAAGACTTCTTCCCCGTTCCGCAAGAAAAGGACGATTTTTCTCTCTTTTTCACCGGGCCCCATAGGACTTGTGCCTATCAACAAAGCTCTAAAGTACTCCTTAGGCGACGTGGTAGAACAACAGAAAGACATGTGTGATGAAGAATATGACAATGAAAGGAGTGAATGGTTTCAACCACTAGTACTGAAACAAGGGATAAAGGGTGTGCTCTCTGACCCATTACGTCACACCACCCGACGACACACTGAGCTACCATTCACACGCTAAACAGCACCGTGCTGCAGCTCGAAAGGCAACCGCAGCACCTGTACCCGACTAACCCTGGCACACCCCATATAGGCGGTGCACTGTCACTGCGGCGAGTGCTGCTTACGGTGCACAAGAATGTGGATTCGGCAGGTCTACATCAATTGAAAGACAGGGCCAATACGGACGGTCATGATTCAGGGAATGAAATTTGCTGTACGGTCTTCTGTCGGTCGACGTCTTGTCTGTCAATAAAGCTGCTTCGTTGTCAGTGGTCTTGTAACATACCCGTCAAAGTTCGCATCCCTTCAAAGTATTTTTCACTATCGATTTATCTCATGACATGGCAAAGATGAGCAAAACTGGCATATACATATTTGCGTTACATGCACCCCTTGGGCGCCTCAAGCCACTCTTCAAGAAATTCTGTCGAAGGAAATTTGAGAAACTGCAGCTAATTCACTGCAAATACCGTCTTTTTGGCTTGTTGTGGCGACTTCATAGGTACTGGCCCCTCAGACCCAAAATGAAGTGCATCTGACCTTCCCGGAAAAAAATCCACGTTGAACTACGCCTGTACATGTATAATGGCTACGTGACGGGGGCACATGCCATGTCTCAAAGCGTGGATGATTCGGTCAGGCTGTGAACCAGGAAGTAAAAGAGAAACTACTCATTCTTCATCACAATCAAATGAAATAACCTTATTACTGCAATGTTAACATTTCACCTGTCTGAACAAAGCAATGAATACATTTTTAAAGATTGTGAAAGAGTTTGATAAGGCTAAGAAGAACAAAATTAACGTCTACATACGCAGATCGGTTGATACTGGAGAATAACTCCGGAAAGACCTTGTAGCCTTTCGGCGTCATGCTGCTAACATTTTCCTCTCGAGCTCTCCACAGTAGGATGACAATTTCATATCTCTCTCCTTCTTAGTTTCCATCCTTCAGTGTCCACACAAAATATCACAAAATCTATTCCTCTGCGTATAGCGTTTGGCATTCTTCTTTCATGTACGCCAGGTAGTATGCGAATATAGTCGTCATCAGTAACCACGGCGCGGAAGTTCCGTTACAACACTTCTTCCATATCGTCGCAACGTTGTCTACTATTGGAAATTTCACGACGCTCTTCACACAGCAAGGTGGTTTTCATTGATCGTGGCAGCGGAAGCAGTTCCACGTTTTCTCTGAATAGACGCGGTCGAACAGCCCCTCGTACTTTCATCAGGCACATCTGTTGCAAGGTCAATCGAAATGTCCTTAAGAGCGTCTTCAATTCCTCGTTGCCAGCAAGGTCAATGGCAGAACGTTCGTGACCACTCTCCGCCTTCCACGGGTTAGCGCC
The DNA here is from genome assembly GCA_028565695.1 of Nicola tetela. Classification (NCBI taxonomy): domain Eukaryota; kingdom Metazoa; phylum Porifera; class Calcarea; order Clathrinida; family Clathrinidae; genus Nicola; species Nicola tetela. The sequence continues at coordinate 2,041 of JAOWAW010145229.1, read as the reverse complement.
AAGTTGAAGAAGCAATATGACATTCTCCAGTCTCTTCTTCACAACGGCAGCCTGCAAAGGCCGAATGATCATCCTAAACCTTCCAAGGTGCGCCTTGAAGCCGTCTAAAGGACACTGTGCAAGGTCGACATGAGCTATTAACGCAGGTCGCTGACGGAAAACCACGCGCAGACTTTCAGGCTGTCTCGACGCAGCTGCTGCTACCAATAAGTTCATTTTCGCAAATCGCGTGGACTCGGCGTATACGGAAAATGGGACGGGCAAGCAGAACATTTCAATGGGCGGACAGCTGAATGAAATGTTGTACTCTGGATGGTGAGACGTTAGGTCTTGAAAGAGAACCTCATCTGAGGTAATGGAAAGCATTCGTTCTAACAGCGTTGAATCTCCTTCAGCGGCTGCATGCAGGGTAATACAGAATGGATGGGGCGTCGCAATTGTGCAGTCGTCCTCTTCACACTTCTTCGACGCATTTTCCCTTTTGAGCAGACAATTCCGAAATCGGCTCATTCTGCAAGAAGAACACTGCTACTAGGTCGTTGCACTGAACGAAATCCTAAAAGCAGCCGTGAAAACTGTTGACATCAGAACAGGAGAACTCAGACGTCACAGGACTTGCATGCAGGGTACACAATACTTTGGCTTGGGTTGTAACCTCATTCATGTTGATATCCGAACAAAAAGAGCTCCAGATAATTGGTCTGCATCAAAAGGCTACATACACAATGGTATCGCTGAGGTGATAACCTCATTCGAATTAGTCTTTTGTCGCGAACACTTTGTTCCCCCATCAAATAAAATGGGATTATTGTGTTGTAGTTGCTACCTCCACGATTTAGGCTAGTCTCTATGGTAATGAAAAGGGCGCCGCTTTTAACATTATTACGATTTCGTATCATAAGAATAGAGAAGTTCGCTCTTTAGACCCGGGGCCAGAGAGTACCAGAGCGGATCACTCTTTGGTCTTGTACCCGTCGGAATTGTCGGCCAACAACACACCTACAGGTCGAAGAAGATGGCCCTGAGCCTTCAGCGAGCAATGATACTGGCACGGGATTCTTGTGCTATTTGTTGCACTTTTCACGCGCGGTTTGGGCCAATGGCCTCCTGAAAGATCAGTTAGATTTCACTCGGAGAGGACTGAATGCTTTTTGAGAGTATTTGCAAGTCCTCGTTTGGAGTGTGTGTTGCTTCTGGTATCCTCAAGTGAGCATGCCATCACAGGAAGAGTGTCTAGACCTTTCTCACTGCTGGTATCAAATTTGTCGCTCCTGATTTCTGCTGATTTTTTTCGGATGAAGGAAGCTTCCAATGAAGCGTAGATTTCGGACTGCTCATGCTGATAATGATCAGGAAGGTCGTCGGGAGTACTAACTGCAAGAGACGTGGAAAAATTTAGGAGACAGCTTCCTGATTTTGAAGATCGCAAGGATATGGGAACATTCAGAGGAAATAAGAATACTTCTGGAGAGTTTAGTGAGATTTTTGGACACCATAAGGAGAAACAAGATACGAGGTTTCGATTGCCAGTGGTAGGAAAAAAAGATACGGAAAGCAATTTTCTTGAGGGGATGGCTCTTTGCCCTGCATACCATCAGCTTGGTGTTGGTTGCCATGTGGGTAGATCAACTGTTCACTCGCTTATATGTCAAGGTTTGGATGTCTTCATCAATGCTCACCCTGCAAATTTCCGACAGGTGGAGAATTGTTACGCACGATGACCAATTTTGAAAGCTTGTGTCATCTTCCAGATGTAGGTGGTGCTCTTGATGGCACGTTCATACGAATTTTAAAGCTCACAGAATTTGGTGATGCTTACTGGTGCTACAGGAGCTACTCTGCTATAGTTCAGTTGTTGTGTGTTGGCGCAAGAGGCATAATAATGTACATCAACGCAGGACGTGCTGGTTCAATGGGTGATGCCTACTTCTCCCAACTCACGTGACGTCCCCATACAAACCGCCATTCTTGTAATATGCTTCCCAGCACTCAAAGACCACAACTCAGACCAGAGAGGCAAACAAGTTGACTCGACCAGATG
>JAOWAW010145218.1:0-10483 GCA_028565695.1 Nicola tetela | reverse complement strand
TATATATGGTGCGTGCATGCTGAGCTGTCAAGCTCAAGAGAGTGTACATTAGCTACCGACCAGAAGAGCCGACAATTTTTTTGCATTTGCTGGGGGTTATCCTTTGGATGAGCATTTTCGCATTTTTAAGGGATTTGCAACCAAATTGTGCATTTTTGGTGACTTTTCAGTGTTATTGATGGGTTTCTTATCCATGTACATTTTCGGCCCAATGCTCACAGTCTGTATTCTGTGATATATTCCGATGGTCACAAGTACGCGTGTACACATTCTAGACTTGCCGAATGAACTGCTGCCGCACATTCTTCCATTTGAGCCTGACCATGCTATTGCACAGCACAGGTTTGTCGTGTAGTGACGATCTGCATAGCACATACAGGTATTTGCATCAGGAAACTTAAATACGCTTTTGTTTTGGTATCTTGAGGAAATATGCAAAGCACTTTTGGGCAAAAAAACCGATCACTTTTGATCAGTAGCTGCATGCACAGCAACAGCCACCATATCAATTGCTTTCGGAGTTTCCCAAGCTTTGAGGGATTTTTCCTCACTGGCATCTAGCCATGCCATGTTTGTTGCCAGTAGTTCTCTCAGCCCTCAGCAGTATCATTTGGCATTACCTCCAAACCTGAATCGATTCTGTGGCTGTACGTGTTGGCCACCTTCTAAATGAGAAAACCTAGCCAGGGCACACAACTTAGTTTTTCCATGGCTGGCTTAGCTTGCATGATTAATGAGTTGGGTGAAGACAAAATAAACATTGGTCAGTACAACTTACAGGATTCGTCAGCCTCAGCCTCAGCACGGTCAGTGATCAAGTCTTGGTAGATCAGAATCTGACTTAGGTATACAATTATAAGCTTTGTATGAAAGCTAGGCAAACACTATACGCCTGTTAGCAGCACGTTTCCCCGAAGTGGCCTCAGCGCGAGGATATACGCATACTTCAAAAAAGAAAACTAATTCTCCATCGTGCATTCATGTCAATGAACGCTTGCGGACCCAATGACCACGAACCCAGACGCCATGGTGAATTACATCTTCCGATCCAAGAGGAAGAGCTGTCAGTCCGTGATCGTTTGCTCGTAATAGTGCTCGTCTCAACAGCAATGCGTCGTACTGTATGAGACGTCGTAAGACTTTGAACGTCCAACTTTGGAGCGGACCCCTTGCCTCGAGCACTTCCACTCCGTTTCGCCTAAAGCTGCACGTCGCCAGCCATATCGCCATTCTTCCTTCTTCAGCGTTACCCCACGACGTCCACGCATGCCGAGCGTAGCAGTAGTGCACTGTCAAATAGACTGCATCCACGTACAGCTTATGACTCGAGCGAACCTTTTCCAGAGCCTCGCAAATGGTCATTTTCGCCTGTCGCCGTAGTTCAGTCAAGTCTGCTGCTTCGTCAGGTCGCTTTTTCTCAAGATCGGGCGATGTCTGGATGAATTGGATGCCATCCGCGAGCAGATCGCCTTGGATGCATTTGAGAAGTGCTTTTTCCTCGCTCGACACTGTCGTGAAGTTGTCATAGACTTGAATAATGCTCTGAAGCCACTGTAGCCTTGCGAACCTGTGAGAAATCACGACCGTGCTGCAGTTCCTCCGACAGTAGTCCACCCGCAGCTCGAGGCACGAGTAATACAGCACGCAATGCTCGTCTTCGCTCAGTACTGGTTTGCTCAGCCTTCCATCACCACTTACCAGTAATGTTTCAGCTGTTATGTGTAAAATTTTTCCCAGGAACATCACGGCGTTGTCAAAGTCCAGACTTCGGAAGCTTGCCAGAGCGGCGTCGCTTAGATTGTTTCTATTGTAGCCTGTCGATTCGATGATATCGCGTTGTAGTGGATCTTCAGAAGATCTAGAGTTCGCTTCCATCGTCGACATTGCTGTACTCGTACTCTGCGACAGTTCAACTGCCATGGTTATTGCAGGGTAATCTTTGACCTGCTCGCATAGACTCCGGTCATCCACTCGCTCGCTAATGCTTTCTGCGCATGCTTGCCGTAAAAATTTGTTAATTAATTGCAATTAACCTCCCGCTGCAAACAGGAAAGCTAGTGCGGACCAGAAAGTTGAACAATTAGCTGGTCCCCCTTCATTATAGTTGCTTTCCTTTCCCAAACGTGAATGAAGCCTACGAAGCGCAGAGATCTCGAGGCGTTTAACAAGTCGAGGAATTTTCCGCGACATGGCGGAACGATTCTTTTGGAGCGGCGGGCATCCGCATGTACATTGTAAGTACTTAGCCGGCATGCCCAACATTGGACCAATCCCTCCTATGCGAGTGCGAGGTGTGATCCCGAGTCTACTTGGTGGCGGCAGACTGATCAGTCACTTTCGTCATCGCAGTCCGTTTGCTTGGGAAAACCGTCAAGGCGTGGATCACACACCGCCATCCAACAGCAGACACAGCCTGACCAGCACGAGAAAGATACGGGCTCATCGATATATTTTCGTAAACCCAGTACACTAGTCCATTCACCTTCAGCTTGTAAAAGAGGTCAGTTTGATACGCAGTGGAAACCTTGACGATGGATCTGCTGTGTGCCCAAGGGCCATCCTTGTGTTTTTGTGTACCATGCACGATATTTTGTGATCAAGTAGTACTCGGACGCGCGTACGTCAACAGAACAAGCGCATGCGTAGACAAACAATTCGCCGCTTGCAATTGCCATGGTGTTGAAGACTCAGGCTGTAGCCAAGCAGTCATGAGCTGAGCTATTTCATACAACGAAAAATTCGTGTTGACATGTACTGTTTGAAACATTACACGCAGTTCACATATATCCGGTTACATGTAGTGTGTATGCTAAAGCTGCAGTACGGCATTTAAGTGAGCGAAACAGCACAACCAAGTGCTGAATATACCTCTGTACTCACCAAACTACAGTCATAATCTCTGTCTGGAAGGAATTGATCTCTTTTTCGGGATCCTGCAATCATTTGCTTCTTTCCATTGGACTGTCTTGCTAAATGGCGACACCTTCCATTGTAAACTTTGGCATTTAGTTTATCAAAGAGAACACCTTAAACACCAACACAGAAAAATTTCTGCATTCTAGGAAACCATTGAACGGCTAAGACAATCACGTAGTTTCAATGTTTGGAATCTGGTCAGTTTGAGAAATTTGCATCTTTTGTTACTAGTAATCCTATATGTAAGTACATGTGCATGTGTGTGTGGCATTTTCCAGTTGCTACGTAAATTCACTTATGGAAAATCCTAAAATTTACAAACACATCCCAATGCAGAAAGTTCAAGGCCAGTCTAGAGTAAAGGACCTGAGTCAGCATATTCCACGTGAACTGCTCAAAGCTTCAAGGACAACAAACAGTGCCAAAACCTGGCAAAACTGAAACTGATCAATAGTTCAGCATTTCCACAACAGGCTGTTTAATTTTACAGTGAGGATGTCTGTGCTGGTGTTGCAAAATTATTGCAGTATAATAATATTGCTGTTTGAATAAATGGAAAATATCAACCCTCATAATATTTAAGTAATTATGTTAAATGAAACCATATGTACAGTAAAAACAAATGGGACAAATCCAACAGAGCATTGGTTTATTGCTTTGCTGTCTGTTGGCCATTATGACTGTTGAGCTCTTACCAGATGCACTCGACAGAGCTGAGACCTGTTCGCCCCCCAGCTGAGTCCTGCCAGTAGCCCCCAATGACATAGACTGTGCCACAAAGGATGGCCACGCTGCTGAATGACCGAGGAACGGACAGCATGGGTAGTCTCTGCCAGTGGTGGCCACCCCCTTCCAAAGCAAGCACTTGGCTTGTACTCTGTTGTGTTGCATCAAGGCCACCAACGACAAGCAACCAGCCATTGTAGTTGACCATGCTGCAGCCATAGTTGACAATCGGATGCTTAAACCATTTCCACTCTTCCACATCAAAGAACCAGCCAGCATCTGTGATCAGACGAGAACCAACAGCCACCAGGCAAGATGGCAGCTCAGTAAATTCACTCAGAGGAGGAGTAAGTATGAATGATGTCAACTTTGTACCGCAGCTTTCAGGATTAGGCCTCGGCAAGAAAATGGTGTGCCACTGTTCCGTGGCTGGATTGTAGCACAGAAAATTGGTTCTGCTGAGGATGAAAAGCTGGCCAAGATGAAACGTAGCCACACCATTTTGAATGGCACAAGGCATGCGCGCTACGAGCTTCCATATGGTTGTTTCTCCGGGCAGGGGTGGCTTCACAGAATAGACTTCTTTGGTCGCTGGCCGTCCTCCAGCAATGTAGATGGAGGAATTGTCACTGGCAGGAGCGCTCTCAGGGTGCGGTGCATCTGTCCACTGGCACCACTGCTGCCGAAGAGCATTGAAAGCAAATACATGCGAACAAGCAAGTTCGCCAACTCCTCCACCAACAACAACCAGCCAATGCTGGCAGGTGACCACTCTACCTCCCCACTTCTCAACAGGTAGTGGAGGTTGCTGAAGCCAATAGCTGTTAGTCAATGGCATGCTGGCTGAATTCGCCACATCAGTTCCCTAGCCAAAGAAATGCACTTCCTTAGTCTCACATTAGGCAGTTATATTTGGTGGAGCAAAACTCTGGTGATAAGCTAATTTTTTAAACTTGACTTCTTATGGTCAGTAGCCTAGACAACCACTGATAAAGACCTTTATGATATCAAGAGGATTTCCCAGCACACCAGTCACAAGAACCTTATTTTAAACAGATGTTTTGTCAGAAATCTAGCTTCACCAGTCATAAGAAAGACAAAGTAGTACAAAAGGCTAGAGATACTTGAACTATCGTGCTGAGTGTGTGAATGCATAATACTATAGGTGTCAAGACCGTACAAAATGAGACAATGTGTTTCTAAGCAACCTGTTTCCTAATTCATGTACATGTATGTGTTGTATGTATGGTGCAGTAATCAATCCGGGAGAGCAGTGGCCCCTGGATGGTCTTACAGAGGACCTAAGCAGCTCACAGGCCTGTGTGCCCCTCTGGGAGCATCCCTGACAACTTGAAGGCTACCTAAGAACTACAACATGCAACTACAAGATGACTCCACAAGACAGCTATATAGAAGCCAACACTGACCTAAAGAATGACATTCCAAATAGCGCTACGTTCAACACTGATGTCACAATTTAGTTGCGGCTTCCACTTGTAAATGCGAAATATTTTCTTAATCTTGCCTTCTTTCTTCTTACGTGCACAATCTATCACCTGCAAGGTGGACCAATCCATCTCATGTGGTGTCGAGTGATTGGGAACATGCTCAGAAATGGCTGACTTTGAGCAATGTCCACAGCAAATCGCATCATTGTGCTCCTTGCAGCAGACATTTATCTGCATGCATTGCTTCCCCTACATACTCCTTGGAGCATGTTTTGCATTTCACAGAATACCCAGCGTTGGTTGTGGAATCTGCAGGAAGTGCATCTTTGGCTGTGTACAGAGCCTTAAGCATGTTCAGAGCGAAAACTGTGCACCTAACTCCTGCTGTGCAAGCAATTTGATGCACTTTTTGACTCAGGCCATCTATGAATGGAATGCTGACTGTAATTGGGGACTCGTTCATTGACTGATCCATGAAGGGTAGGGAACTACTGTTCTCCATTTCCATGGTGAACTGGATACAGCTATGCCGTTCGTTGAGATGTTTGAGCACACACTAGCAGTGACTGGACATCATCCTTCTTCACCACGGAGATGTTAGGTTCGTACATCAACCACAAGATGAGCTCATGAAAGAGCTTGAGGTATATCAGCCTAGATCAGCGGAAACCAACACACACACACACTAATGGCTATGTGCAGTTCGGCTTGCATCATCCCACATCAGTGAAGTCTGGGGTTGTTGCATGCCTTGCAAACCGTGTGATAATTAAAGGTCAGCAGTAGTCAGCCAGCACGCAATGCTGAGCTTAGTCACATTAAGAGGGTCATGATGCGCAATGGATACTCAAAAAAACTCGTCAAAAAGGCCATCAGTAGGCAGATTAATCATACTGTAGTGCAATGCGCATCACAACCCCACCCCAGCAGGATCGGTCAATGAACAAGTCCCCAATTACAGTCAGCATTCCATTCATTGATGGCCTGAGTCAAGAAGTGCATCAAATTGCTTGTGCAGCAGGAGTTAGGTGCGCATTTTTCGCTCCAAACAGGCTTTAGGCCCTGTACACAGCCAAAGATGCACTTCCTGCAGATTCCACAACCAACACTGGGTATTCTGTGAAATGCAAAACATGCTCCAGGGAGTATGTAGGGGAAGTGATGCATGCAGATAAATGTCTGCTGCAAGGAACATAATGATGCAATTCGCTGTGGACATTGCTTAAAGTCAGTCATTGCTGAGCATGTTCACAATCAGTTGATGCCGCATGAAATGGATTGGTCCACCTTGTGGGTGATAGATTGTGCATGTAAGAAGAAGGAATGCAAAATTAAGGAAGCATTTCACATTTACAAGCGGAAGCTGCGACTAAAATGTGATAACGGTGTTGAACGTAGCACAATTTGGAATGTCATTCTTTAGGTCAGTGTTGGCTTCTATACAGCTGTCTTGTGAGGTCGCCTTGTAGTTGTGCGGTTTAGTTCTTAGGTAGCCTTCGAGTTGTCAGGGATGCTCCCAGAGGGGCACACAGGCCTGCGAGTCGCTTGGGCCCTCAGTAAGAGCATTCCAGTGGCCACTGCTCTCCCAGAACAATTAATGCACCATACATACAGCACATACATGTACATACATTAGGGAACAGGTTGCTTAAAAATGCATCGTCTCATTTTGTATGATTTTGACACACCCTCAGCACAATAAGTATCTCTAGCCTTCTGTACTCCCTTGTATTTCTTATGACTGATGAAGCCAGAGGCATTTCTGGCAAAACATCTCATGAAAAAAGTTTCTTGTGACTGGTGTGCTGGGAAATCCTCTTCATGTTATGACTACCCAGTCATGATGTCTCATTTCATACCTTTATGCTCCATCAGAAGCAGGTGCACATGTGTTGCTATTAAAAGTCATCATCACACTACGTGAATGTAATTCCTAACCTTGCTCAGCCCTGTCCCTGCCATAACTCCCTCAACTTTGCTCATCTCTGCTTGCATTGCTATGGCAACCGCTTGTTCCTTCCACCGAGAGGTCATCTCATTGAATCTCCGCGCCATTCCTCTCCAGTTTAGTCGGAGGTTGTCAAAGAACAGCTCACGGTTTGGTAACACTGAGTTACCCACACCGGGTCCCAGCTGACGCTCGTTGTTTCTTCCAGATGGCCAGCTCACTGGAGTCAGGGTGCCTTGAAAAATCACCTGCTTCTTCTTTGGAGTTGGCAGTCGTCCTTGCCCGCTGGGTGAGGTTTCCTTAGAACTTGAACTTGGAGAACGGCTGGTTTCTGACTCTACTCCTTTCTGACTGTCTTTATTCACACTTGAGCACTTGAAAGGCGCTGTCCCTGTCGCAGTGCTTGTGCGCAAGCTTTCAACCGACGTCTGGTCAGCTTTACACTTGTAGGAATCAGTTGGTGTCAAACTTACCGACTTTCCAACTGCAAGAGCAGGTTCCTCCCCCAAGCACTGTTCATAACTGAGAATTTCCTCGAAGTCATCTGTCGCCAAGTCTTGTCCTTTGCTAGCCATCAACCACCAACCATCAGGCAGCATGGTATCATCGTCTAGGTACGGCTGACATTGGCGCAACTGCTCCAGTAGCTCTTGCAGCGTTCCCAGCGTAAAACTGTCGTTTGTGAAGCAATCATCAGCAAGAGAAAAGAGCAAGTCAGCTGGTTCCAACTCTTGAAGAGTTTGCTCACCCTTGCTTCGAGTCTTCGGATTGTTCGTACTTTGAAGGGCCGTGTTGCGTTTTGCAGAATCAGGAGAAGCACTGCCACTCGAGCTGGCACCAACCTCCTTACCTCTCGGCCTCCTTGGTCGACGTTGATAGTCTGTAGATGTTGAGCTGCAAACTTCACGCTGGCGATCATACGTCTCATGAAACTGTACCGCCGAACCTCCTTTAGCTGCTTCTATCATAAGCATCGCCACTGACAGGACTTGCTGCCGCTCCAGGAATCCGGAGTTGTCTCCGAATTCGAACAAATCGAAATCCACTGGGCAGGCATCGGGAATTCCCCGGCTTTCTGTTGCGAAACTCGAGCTTGGCGTTCTAGAGCCTCTGGCGTGTCGGCCGTCTGCCTGCCACGGATACAGACCTTCTGGGCCGCCAAGAAACAATTTCACCTCTTCTGAAGGAGTGATAAGAACGCTTGATGTGCTCAGTACAGGCATAGCCGCTGCACCAGAGGCCTCTTTCAGAACAACCAAAGCGTTGATTAAGGCCAAAGTCCAGTCGACTGACCGACGAATGCCCAATCTAAATCCGGCGGTGTCCGGCCAGGTAACGTTGTCAAGTAGAGCACGAAGCGTGACAACAGGAGGTAAGACAAGCATGGGCACACAGACGTTTTTCTCCTTCAGTGACGAGGATGCTGGTGCTGTCAGGCGATGGAGGTTTTCCCGCGCCGCGGCTGATGAGCGTACTGTACCAGTCGCGCACAGGATGTTCGCGTGAACTTGGGAATGCGACGCCAGCCTTTCCTCTACGCGAAGTTTCCCTCCATCCACGTCGTCGCATAATCCGGCAGCGCCAAGCGATCCTCTTGGCTTCTGGTAGTATAGCGGAGACGAGGACAGGAAAAACGACGCTCTTTGGCGATTGCTTGTTCGATCGCTCTGATCTGAAATCACCCAGCCTTGCAAGAGCTCGCCGGCTGGGAGATCGACGCGCTCCCAGGCATGATCAAGAACTACTTGCTCGACAGAGAGATCGGTTAGCATGTCTTGACAAGACTCTGGCCTGGAGTGTTCTTCGTTATCCATTTCGAGAAGCAACAGCGAAATTTGGAAAGAAGCAGAAAAGGAAAAGCGCAGCTTGGACAGCGCCGATCGCGAGTGCAACAGCGTGCGCAAGCATGCCTCGGCCCAACACGGGCGAGCACAAGCTCAGCGGCTAGCCTAGATCTGTAAACCTTCCTTCCATTCCATAGGAATCATAGTATCTACTATGGTACTACAGAGTAGTAGATATTACCCGTAAGCCGTACTCCGTGCCATCTAGATATTTACCTGGACTCGTAGGCTGACACCGTGCATGCCATCTGCGAATTACCACATGCAAGGCTGGCCAGCTGGCATTGGGCAAGCCGCTGACTTCGATAAAAATTTTAGAAGACTGCGTTTATCCACGTGACGGCGTGTAGATGAGTCCGTATGTATGATGCACGTAGACCATACGTAGAAAAAAAAAGTAAGTACTAATTTTTTTATTGTCATGCCACCGCATCCGTTACCTGTACCTTGTCAACGGCTGCCTGCTCTGCCGCTATCTCCAGTTATATCCGAGGTGGGTGATGGGCCAAACTCTCTATTTCGCAGCGATACTGTATACCGTAAACTGCGTCCAAAAGCTGGGCTTGTTTGGAAACAGGCTTCTATTCAAGACAGGCTTAAATACGACACATGATCCTTTCTCACCTTTTCCTTTGCCAAGCTCCCCGGTACTAGTAATTCCTGCATGATCACTTTGGAAGCACCGTTACGGAGTGTGTACGCTACATTACTTTGCAAGTACCGTGTACGGAATGTGTACGGTACGACACTCTGATAACAGTCCGATATCACGACTGTAGACTCGCGACGAGTGTACGCGTCAGCATCGCGTTTCATGTGTTGCGGCTTGAAGCCCGGCTTGTACATGCGACGAGCTTACGTGCACGAAAGAAATTCGTTTTTTTCGGCTTGTGCACGCGACGGGCTTACATCGTATACACAAGCTCAGGTTTTGGACGCGACATTACCATGGTTACCGTATACGTATCCGTATGACATAATGTATACAGTCAATGTTGCCAGGCCCATATGCGCTGAATGTTCCGATCATATGCTATAGTATAGACTTAGTATAAAGCTATTTGCGCTGATCCCGTGCAAATCACAACCCGAGCCCGTACGCAGCGGCGGGGGTTGTGATGCAGCCGGTGTTACAGGGTAACATTTCCGCCCATGTAACTTTTCCTACCCGAAAAAGTACCCTAGGGTATGATATTCCCTGGAAAAGTTATCCTAGGGTAAGAATTGCTGGTAGTATAACTTTTCCCACCCTCACAGCAAAATTATTCTTACCGTGTAACTTTTCCGTAGGAAAAAATACCCTAGTGAAACTTTTCCGTAGGAAACAGTAGTCAGTTCAGAGGTGAGCTACAAGCATACGGGGAACTCATGAAGAGTGTGACCAATCTGACTAAAAAAACACCTGCTGAATTCCACGAACATACAAGGCAGTATCATAACTAGGCTACTGATAAAATTAAGTCTGAGTAGAAATTAAAACGAGCTACCGTAAAGCAGACTTAAACGGAAGGGTTTCCTACTTAGGGTGAAGTTTCCTGAATCCCTTGGGAAAATATCCTAGGGGAAATGTTTTCCCAGTGAAGAATAGACAAAGGGGCAGA
>JAOWAW010145196.1:0-10485 GCA_028565695.1 Nicola tetela | reverse complement strand
TTAAGGCCCTAGAATGTCTGTGATGTGCAAATTGAAGATTTGGCAAAGGTGATGCCAAACTTTTGGCCACCACTGTAGCCTGATGAAGGCCTCAGTTTAAGGCCGAAACGTTGCAATAAAATTCGTAAGAAAAACTGAGCTGGAGAAGAATGAGTTGTTCCTGATAACCTTGAACATTGTTAGTCAGTTTAAAAATCTGTTGTTCACTCATGGACCAGCTTTGCTCTCACTTCGAGGGCCATTTTGTAGTAACACATTCTTTACCAGTACAGAATAGAACATTTTTTCATAGAGGCAAATCAGAAGAAAAAAAAAGATTCGAGACCAGCTTTCAATCTTTTCTTTCTTCTCATATTCCTCTATGAAAAAATTGTCTATTCTGTCCGTTTATCTATTTAGCGCTGGTCCGTAAGGATTTCTAGCTGCTGTTTCTTCTCTAGCGCTGGTTTCCGGCTGCTCTTCTTTTCCTTCTCTTTCCTTCCCTCTACCAACCGACCGTGTCAGCCAAAATCCCGCAAAACTCGCCACGAAGCCAGTCTTTTTGAACTGGCCGAGTGGTTGGGTAGTTATCATCGCGGAGTTTTGGCTGAGCTAGGCTATGGCGCCACAAGTTCAAGACCGGCTTTCAATCTTTTCTTTCTTCTGATTCTTTACAGGTGTTATTCTTTTTCTGCAGCTGTCCCAAACATCAGTCTCTATAACGCACAAGACACCAATTTGCGCTCCGGCCGTGTTGTACACGCATGTTGTGCCGAGGCCTATCCAGCTCCAGATGTTTACTGTTCATTAAACCAAACAACAGACATTGCCTCATTTGGTGGTAAAGCAGTCTCTGGGGAGCCAGTTGAGCTGGACACAGGTTTTCTTAAGGTTTGCAGTAATCTTTCTGTGACCGTTCAGCGTTTGTCTGTTTTTCTTGTTCAGTGTCATGCCAAATTGAATTTATCTTCATCGAAGTGCTCCCCACCGGCTGATTTGAAGGAGCAATGCGAGGAGATCGCAAACAGAACTGTTAATTCAAGTATATCCGAAGTAACGTTTGATCGTGAGTTTTCAGAGGGTTAAAAAATCTTCAAATTAAGGGTGGGCCTGTCGACTGATTTCAGCAACCAGATGGAAATGGTTGTAATGTTGGATACTGATTGAAAGACCTTGACTTGAAAAAGTGAAAGCTGAAAACTGCACTGTGATGACGTCGATAGTGACCGAGATATGGACAAAAGAAAAAATGGCGGACGAAAACTTTAACTCGTTACTGTGTTTTTGATGTGCAAGATATCAGCCTAATTTTTTTTACTGTGGTCTCTGTCAAGGGGGTTAACAACACAATACTACACTTTTCCAAATTTCCAAGTTAAACTTGTAGAATCAGCTACTTTAAGAATTTCATCATTTTTACCCTACCTTGGCTGTATGTCTTGGCTATAACTTAGGAAGAAGGCGGTAAAACAACATTTTGTAGCACAGTTTGTGAGTTCAGTGGTCAGAGAGCCTCTGCAGAAAATTTGAAGTTGTTAGGATCAAAAACGGCTGAACTACGATGAGTTGAATTTGGTCAAACTCCGTTTCAAGAAAACAGCGTTTAATTAAATATCCTGCCATGCAGCCGAGATACGAATTCGCGGTTTCGGCACAGCCCTCACATCGAAATATCGCCCGTTTCTGCCCAGCCGAAAGCCCTACCCATGCAGAAGGCAAGTACTCTGACTTCGTAAGCTCCCTAGGTAGATCACTACCGTAAGCAGGTTTAAGCTGATTCAGCTAAATAAAAGCTCAAACTTTTAATTTGGGGCGCCAAAGGCTGAAGGCTACAGAAGGCTTTGTGCTGACATATTGCAGCTTCATCGGACATGCAAGAAAACCAACAGCCAGACAATATTTTTAACTTTTGACACTGCCACCTGTTCGAGATGGTTTTTGGGAACTGCTTTTCGGTAATAGGGCGAAAATGGTTGAGGCAGCACATTCGAGGACTAGAACCACCCTTAAGAGGACGAAGGAGGAGAATTGGGAGACGAGAAAGGAGAACACAAAGAAGAAGAAAAGAAAAAGAAATAAAGGAAGAAGAAGGAGAAAAAGAAGAATAATAAAGGGAAATTTTAATACCATATTCGAGTACCGGCAACCGTCTAAATCATTGAGCAAATTAATTTCTCTTTTCACCGGCGGATCATGCATGTCGAGAGAAAGTCCCAAAGAGCGCCTTGGAGCCAGTTTTTTTTTGATCAGGCGGATTGATCGGGCTGTTAAGATGGTAATTTTCATTCAGTTAGAATCTGGTTCACCGCAGGTTCGAGTCCGCTTCGGCTGTTCACTCCAGCAGGTAAAAAAAAAGAGAAAATGATTGAATTATGATTCTCTCGAAAAGCGTAAGAGCTCAAGTCTTGTTCCCAATAACCACTTACACTATGACGTACTTCGCTTGTACTCGAGTGGGAGCTAAGTCTATGCAAACTATGCTAACGTCTGTTCTGTTGTGGCGGCCAATGGAGTATTTGGGAAATGGAAAATATTGGTAGACATTGAGGAACAGCGGCGATGAACGGGAAACTAACTGTATTTACCAGAAGGGGGGGGGGGGGGGGCTGGCAGGGAGGGCATTAATAATTTAAAAAAATGTATGTTCTCTCCTTTTTGCAATGTGCTCCCCAAAAGCAGCCCAAACAGCATCGGCAAAGTCTGCAGTAGGAGCAGTACGACTATCGTACACGGCAGAAATAATTAAGACCATCAAAACAACATTATCAACAACTAAAGCAATGCGATCGACAAAAACGACTATGCGGGGGAAGAAGAGAAACGGGCTTCTTAATACGGAGTATTACGGCAATAGACAACATTGCTACCTCCTCCATTTCAGTTGGACGGAAAGGTGAAGAAACGGTCAAAATTTGCCGAAGTCAAATTTTATGTAAAATTTTCGTCTGAGCTTATGTTTAGGGTAAGGAAATGGGGCGCATTAGATTAGAATAATATGGTAGAAGAGCGGAAATGTCACAATACACGGTTTAATTGTAGAACGAGTCACATACAAGCAAAGTGGCGTAAAGCTGGTCTTGTAAAAGCTTTATTTTTAGGAATTTGAGCCCTCAAAAAGCTTTGAAATATTCTGATAAGATAAGCACTGGCAAACCTTGTTTAGGCCTTTGAGTTATTTCAAGTTGGTGAAAGGCACAAATGTGGAAGAGAAGCCGAAAAATCAGGAAGTTATGCAAATGAGTGTAGCGTTACTGTAAAAGTCACAGGGAAGAGAAAATGAGAAAGTAGTTAGGATGACTACACAGGGAAAACCGCAATCAAGTGGAGGTCTAACGAGTGACCTTGACGGTTTAAACTGGAAAGTGGAATGCTCTGTTTCTCATTATCGAGAGTTGAGCGTGATTGTGATGTGTGTTTTGTCTTTGGTTACCATCTGTTCTGAGTTATCTCTGCAGCTGTGGGCTCCTCCTCCTCCTCCTCCTCGTCCTCCTCGTCCTCCTCGTCCTCCTCGTCCTCCTCGTCCTCCTCGTCCTCCTCGTCCTCCTCGTCCTCCTCCTCCTCTCTTTCTCTTTGTTTCCGATAAATTTTGACTTGATCGGTTACAGTAACTTCAGGGCATAAAGAACGTTCTCTCTGAGAATGTCTAGGCTGAGAAAATAAGAATGTTGCGGGCCAGCGAGAGTTAATTCAGAAATGCTCTTTTCTGATGTACACATACTCAACAGCTGCTAGAACATTGGAAAAATATGAACGTTGGCTGGGTTAGGTCTATAAGAACATTGCCAGGCTAGGGCTGTGATCCCACTTTCTTCATATCCCAAGGTGACATGTTGTCCCTCCTTTTTCTGTTGGTATTTTCTACTTAGTGCTGATAGCTACGCCAAACACACTTAACCTAGCAAGTGCTTGCATGGTGATACTAGACTACCTGTCACCCTCAACAGAAGCATGCAGGCCTGTAGAGCAATGCTGGCACAGTGCATTGTTTTGCCAACGGTTCATGATGAATGACTGTATGCTAGGAAAGGCTTGGGCAGGGATGAGGTTAAACTGTTGGATATGTTACACCAAGTGTATCCCTTGTTCCTGTTTAACTGATCCATAGTGGAAAAATTGCTGGGTTGCAGGCAATGTTAGGCTTTGATGCTTGACGTTGTACAATGGCAACACTGGGCAGTCATTTGTTTAGATTGCTGCTCATTTTCATATGGGCATGTATAGTAACACAAAAATGTACTAGTTAATAGTAGTACTACCTGTGGCTGTAACATGTCACTATTGTGATTGAAACAGAACCTGATTCAGTGTAATGCAGTGGGCTGTTTTTTTTTTTTTTTTTTTTTTGATTACTGGCTAGCAGACAGACAAAAATGTTTTTCTTTCTTGTTGTATCCACTGCTCTCCTTGATTTTTCTGTCACAGACAACTTGTTTTCGAATTTATGTGCCTGGTGTCATTGCTGTAGCCTATCGAGTATGACGGTGCACGAACACTCAACGCCTTTATCAGGTTCATTGAGTCTGACGGCAAGGAAGGGAATACGCCGCCGAGCGACGACATGGGTGAGGGTGAAGGCGAAGGCGAAGGTGAAGGGGAAGGAGAAGAAGAAGCTGAGGAAGGTGGGAGCAGTGAACTGTAGGGCATAGGGTTGGATGGTGAGGAAGCTGCTGAAATCCCGACTGACGGCGATGTCCCGATGGAGGTGGCCGAAGAGGAGGAAGAAGACGAAGCGAGCCAACGTGACGAACTGTAGGGAAGATTTAAATTCCTCGTCTCTTAGTTGTGTTTTATTAGTTCCTTAATTAGAAAGAAGAAAGAAAAGAAGGAGTTCAATTGTGTTTATAAAGATTATGGAATGCCGATGGAGATTTCCTTTGTTTTTTTTTCTTTCCATCTTGAAAATGACCAATACTGATTTACTTAAAGTCTGCAAATCAAAGTTGGAACGAGGATTGTCTTTGCTAAATTTCTTATCTTTCTTTTCATCTGTTTTCCCCTATCCTCTCTGGCTTGTGTCGAGTGGCCTGTTTGACGGTCATCTGTCTTCAAGAGATCTTTTTCTTTTCTCGGCAGGTTTTTAGTGTCTGTCTAATTGTGTATAGTGGCGTGAAAAGTGAGTATATGTTGGAAGGGCTTGCAGAAGACCTTCGGTAGAGTTTGTCGGAAATCATGATGATTTTTTGACACCGGTGGCCATGCTCAAAGTGCTTATTCGGACCGGAATGTTGGCAGAAACCAGGATTTCATCAGGAAAGGGAGTTCTTTTTTTGTATAACATTTCTGGTCCAGAAACTGGAACCTTCAGAAAAATGATCATTAGGCCAAGGGAATGATGTATACATGAATTGTCACGGTGGAGAATCATTCGCCTGTCTCAAAACTCTAGACGTTTGTTATTTTGTTATTTTTTTTCAAATTTGGCTCATCACGCCCTGACGTTTCTTTAAATATTCTCTGACCTACTGACACCGAGAGGGGTTTCCATTTTCAACTATAGGCCTCTGGAAAAGATAGTTGGCGTGAGAAAGAGCAATTCCCTACAATATTACCTACAAGCAAAATAACCATCTCATCATCGGCATCTGCAGTACCAATATATACAACAGGAGCGTTGCAAGTACAGTGCGTGCGGTGTACCGCCAGACATTTATTACAGAAACGGATAATGAAAGAACTGAATTGAGGCATGTGATGTAATCTGAAGTAACTCAAGTACGTGCCTACACAGTTTTCTCATCGTGATCAAAACGGCTACCCATGATGACGTCGTAATGAGGTAGGATATAACCCCTTCAAATTCAAACTCCGCCACAGTGCATGATAATCATGGCCTCGGGCAGGGCATGGCCGCTCTTCAACCAACAGGACACCCAGAACTCAAAAGAGACTCTAAAATCAACAGGTTCGCTCTGTTTTGTTTCCGCTTTGCCGCGTACCTCGAAGAGAATAAAAGAAAAGAGGATGGGACACGTAGATCTAGAAGGAAGTGGCGCCTTCGGTCAGCAACAACCGATGGAAACGTGATCGATGCTCACGTGACGCCTAGACACATGACACCGATGGGCATCGCGCTGATTTTAGGTAGTGTCGTCGTGATCATGTTGGAGCCGCGGATCGATTGAGGGCCTATGTGTACTTATGCCCCACTTCAGCGCTGCTCAACAGAGCGCGACCTACTTCAGCGCGTCTCATTGGAGCGCATTTCAATGGCCCCCTGCCCAACTGAGCCCTCCCCAATTCAGCGATAGAATGCCCCTATTCAACGCGGCTAAAGAGAGCGTTACCCCAAATCAGCGCAGCCCAACAGAGCGCTCCCCAATTCAGCGCCGCTCAAGATATCTGGTGTTCAAAAACTTTCTTCCGGAAGATTCCTGCTGATAAGTTTGGTCTTGCTTTGGAAATAAATTGGGATTATTATAGTGGGATTAGCAGGCCATTTGAAGAAAGGTTTTGCGCAAATTCGCACATTCAACCATATGCGTCTAGTAATCCTGTCGTAACTCTGCGTAATCAGCAGAGAAGCCCACATTCATCAAGAAGATGGTTACGAGCTCCATTCGGCAAAGACTTCAGGCTTTCTGTCAGTAACCATGATATTGAAGGATTAAGATCAGGGAGATAACTCGCCGAATCTTCCCTGTTCTAGTAGCACTTTCCTCTGATCTGTCACTGTCGCTTCCTTCCAAACAAAAGCTCCTTGGGACCAGTTATCGCAGGGTTTCGCACTGTCGCACAACCTTCGCTGCCGGGACGGGGAGCACGTTGAAGCAATTATCTCGAAACTTTCCCAACCTCGACCGCTTGCTAGCCTGTGTCATCCATCGCCTACCTGCGTAGTTCAGTCTTTCTACCTTGATCATCAACAATTATTTCGCTAGCTCCTCGTCTATGATTCTTCACTGATAGGGCATATCTGAGAGGCTGAATTGGGGAGCGCTCTGTTGGGCTGCACTCCTTTGAGTTGCGCTCCATTGGGCCTAATCTGTGCTGAATTGGGGACTCTTGGAAGCGCTCTGTTGAGGTGTGCCCCATTGAGATGCGCTCCATTAAAGCTGCGCTAAATCAAGTTACGCTGAATTGGGGTGCGCTCTGTTGGGGCAGGCGGCTATGGATATGCGCTCCATTGAGCCGCGCTGGAGTAGGTTACGCTCTGTTGAGCCGCGCTGAAGTGAGGACAACCTATGCGTACAGTAGATCTGACGTCCTTGAGGCCTGCGGCTGCATTAAGAACTGAGCGCAGCTATGTGTGGCGCCTTCCGTCATCCGTCCAAGGCACCAGCACTAGAGAGTTCAGATCGTCCCGCCAACACTGAGACATTACGTGATTATGGAGAACGAAGTTGTAAACAAGCCTACTCGGAGCAGAGTGCCTGCTATATGCCATCATCGATCGAATAAGGTGACTTCGCGAATCCGATGGATTACCGTATAGGCACTTTACTACAGTGTATGGACAGAGAGCGAGGCTTGGGCGCAGCAGAAAGGTTTTGGATCTGGGGACTCCATTATCACTAATGGTTTAGCTACACACGCGAGGGACAAGAAATATTTGCCAAGTAACTCTTGTAGAAGCTCCAGGGAGAATACAATCGAGAGCACGCGCATAGAAGAGATTGCATGGCGTGAATCGAATTATAGTCAAGGGCGTACTTGATAAACGCTAGAACACGCCAGAACTACCAGTAGGGCTCAGGGAGCAAGGAACATCATTCTCTGCAACTGAAACGCAGCATCAGTCCCAATGGAGTCCCAAGAGTATAAGGCAAATAAATGCGAACTGCGAATTCGACTCATACGATCGCTTCAAGCCTATAGTCAGTGAGCGAACATGTCTGTGCAAGTATGCCTGTCCAGATCCTGGCCGCAAGACCTCGCGCAAATCCCGGTGACCATCACTCGGGAGTGTATTTGCACTTCGCCGTCCTTGGGCATGTCTGGGCAAGTGACCGACCAACTGCACGCAGGCGTGTTCGCGCCTACGTGCCGGGACGTCCCTACAACTTGAAGATTATAGAATTAGCTCCCCCAACATCTCCACGCGATGAGCGAGCCAGGATGTTGAGTCATGACTAAACCTCTCAAGGGGTTTCTTAAAAAACCCGCCCAATCGCAAAGGATACTATATACATGTAGCTATCTGCTGCACTCATAGCAACGAGATAGGTTCAAATTTTCAAAACGCAATTGGTGTGAAAACATCTTCGAGTGCGCGAATCTTTTTCGCAATCTGTCGTATACGTATGGGACTCTTTGAGGATTGATCTTAAGCGAGCTCCGCATGCGCGCACATCGCGGCCCTGTCTCGGCCGTCTAGTGTCACAGTGAGTTGTGAAGGAAAGCATTCTTATAATGTGTCTACAGGCAAAGGTATGGCGACAAACGGAGTTAAGAGAGCCCTCCCATAGGTGTTACTTCATGTATATGCCTTAATGCCTTAGGAGGCATTGGTAGTCGAATCGCAAGATCGATGAGGCAATCTGCATGGGTGTTTAGTATGGGAGACCATAGTGCCTCAGAGTACAGTGCCGTGAATGATAGCCACTGCAATGTATAGTGGGTTAACACTCGCAGAAGCACGCTAAACGTTTCAGATTTATCGGGAGTACACAGCGCATAGAAAATGTTTTGTCATGATTCTCAATCTCCCTTGAAGTCAGTAGTATCAGAAACTCGTAAACATACGTCAGGGTGAATGAGGCGTGTCTTCACGGCGGCCTTTCTAATCCCAAGGTAGACTCTTAACCCACTACAGAGGACAGAACGCAGGCCATAGAGCGCAGCTGCGGCGACAAGTTGTAGTTCTTTAGTGCCTCCGCTGAGCCAATGCAGGAGGGAAAGGACGGCGTTGTGCTTTTTCAGAGCACTGATAACGGTCATTTGCCTAATTTAGCGAGGAATGGGTGGAGTATTACACGTGTCGCTCATTCTACCAGAAGGCGCGCGAAAGCGCCATGGCGCGTTATATTAAAAATGGTGACAACGTACGCCTACATGGATTGGAGCTATGTACTGGTATACACACATGTAGTTAATCTATCCGGGCGGATACTTTTTTTTTCTGTCTCAGTAAACGCTAAGCCAAGGGGTGGGAGAGACGGAGAGTCTCCAAGCCCACTGCCTTCAACGCTCAGAGCCACGGTAAGGAAAGATGACACAAGTTAGCCGACGTGACGAGCGTTTGTGAGAAAGAACGGTCATTGGCGTTCGTGCCAAGCTTTGTAGGACGCCATCCTTGCTTCGCTACCAGTGTAATTTTTCTGGAGCTGCCGTATTGCTGTGACAATGGCCAGTATAAACTACTATACTCAGCGCTAGCTACAGCTGGAGCCGGGGAAAGAAACTTATAAGAATGCGTATGTTTACCATAGCTAAGAAATGACGCAATTTATGTGGTCTAATGCATGCTGCCAACTCATCTCTCTGGAAGGTAGCTGCTTCGGACGATCGACGACCCGTGCGTTTGATCATGAGGTCGTTTTTCCCAAGTCTTGTCCAAGCACGACTCCGAGGTCGGCGTGGCGCCGCAGGACCGGAGGCAACCTACACGGCTCAGCTAAACTGAGCAATCTCAACGAGAGGGATCTACTGGGCAGTGTGCTGTGACCGTCCACCAGTTGTATGGAAAAACAATAATCACAGCTCATCACGTTACAGTCCAGGATGAACATGTCTAAGCCGGGAATAAAAGCGGTTTACCCGTTATAGATATAATATATATTATAGTCAGGGCCACGAAAGAATCCCAGCCAGCGGCGGTCACGCGAGACTTGAACAGCAGTCGTTGTTTAGTTATGTGCAACTCAGTGGTCTGGCATGCCATCTGTTATGGTACGCAGCGCCCGGCGAGCACGGCATTCGACGGATTCATTAAGATAAGACTTCGAAAATCCTGACTGAGTAGTCATAGGTATTTCAGGCGAAACGCCTAATGGAAAAACAGTTCCTTGTGGCTGGTGTGTTTGGAAGTCCTCTTCATGCTAGATCCGTTAAGCTTAATCGATCATACGTGGATCCTGGAATTCCTGACTTTGAGATCGATGCAAGCTCTTGGAGCAGAGGAATGAAAAGGACAAAAACGACTTCGCCAGCACGTGCACAAGCTGCAAGCTACACAATGTGTTATCTGGAACATGGGCACGTCGAGAACCGCGGGACAGAGAGGTGTCGGCCAGCTAGAGAATATCATACGCACAAACGCTATTCAATCTATTGGCGTTGCTCAAGTTTATGTCGTATAAA
Organism: Nicola tetela; assembly: GCA_028565695.1. NCBI lineage: Eukaryota > Metazoa > Porifera > Calcarea > Clathrinida > Clathrinidae > Nicola > Nicola tetela. The sequence goes on along the minus strand of JAOWAW010145196.1, from coordinate 267 downwards.
CACTGACGATATCGGCGGTGTAATACCAGACATATAATAGCGCGATTGGTGTGTGTTTGTACTTGCTAGCTGTAAAGCAGTTAAACTGAAATTGCGGATTGGCAGTGCCGGTAGTTGAGGAATAAAGAATACTTTATAAATCGAAAATAAGGATAGCCTTGGGTAAATATAATAAGCGTGGGAATGTGAGTTGCCCTGGTCTATTTGGTAAGTTTAAATTTTATCGGTGTACGGCGTCATGTACACTGATTGATTAGTTCCAGGCCA
>JAOWAW010145184.1:0-21247 GCA_028565695.1 Nicola tetela | reverse complement strand
ATCAGTTTTCAGACAGAATGGTTGCCCATCAAACACAGGATAGGCCAAAACTGGGGGTGGACAAAGAGCTTGTTTCAGCCATTGGGATGCAAAATCCTGTCCCTCACACCAGAAGAAGCGTTTCCACTTGCGTGTTAAATCCGACAAGGGTGTTGCATTAGCAGCATAATCTTTCACAAACTTGTGGTAATAACCTGCAAGACCAAGAAAAGAGTGTAGCTCAGCAACATTTGTAGGACGTAGCCATGTTGCTGCAGGTCTACCTTTGCTGGATCCACATGAATTCTTTGAACTGACACAATGTGACCAAGGAACTTCACTTCAGGGCATGCAAATACACACTTCTTGGGTTGAAGTTTCAGGCCCGCTTCTCACAGTCACTCAAAGACCTCCCTCAGTCATTCCAGATGTTCATTAAAGGTTTCGGAAAAGGTGAGAATGTCAAGATAAACCAGTACACCAGTCCAATGAAGACCTCGTAATACAGAGTCCATTAGACACTTAAATGTCACAGGAGCACCCTTAAGCCCCATGGGCATGGTGACAAAGTGGAAATGACCTTGATCAGTTGAAAACGTTTTCTCTCTGTCGGCAGGGTCTAACACGCCTGCCAATAACCTGATGCCAAGTCGAGTGTAGTGAAGAACTTTGCTCCATACTACGATTCAATACACTCCCACTCTTGGTATCAGTTATTTGGACCACTGAGTGACATTGTTTAGCCCTCGGAAATTGGCACAGAATCAGTATGATCCATCTTTCTTAGGAACCATGATCACTGGGCCAGACCGTGGACTCGTGGACTTCTCAATCACTCCTTGTTTATGCAAGATGTCAACTTCTCGCCAGGCCTCTTGGTGTAGGTGATATGGCTACCTGTACTTACACCTTGTTATTGGTGGTGAATCTCCAGTTGGGATGTGGTGTACCACTCTGGAAGTTCTGACTAAGTCACTTCCTCCTGCGAAAAACACACTGGCGTACTCTCGAAGTAAATTCTTCAGCTGCTGTTTTTCTTTTTCCTGCAGATCAGCTTTGGATAGATCAATATTGTCTACATTCTGAGTCTGAGGGGGATGTGATTGGGAATGCAGCTCCAGAACAGACTCTCTCGTTGCCACCAGCACAACATTCATCATCTCTACTGATCCAACCACACAACCTTTGTGTAACCTTGCTCTTGGCTGCACTTGCAACAACCTTGCTGGAAACGTGCTCTCAACAATGTCCACAAGCGCATGAGCGGGTAAGATTCCAACATCTCGTACTAACTGCGCATTTGGACAAAACAGACAGTTCATCACAGAAACCTCTGGAGATGAAATGATGCAAGTGTTGGCAACAATCTCTTTTTGTCCCTCAGCAAAAGTAACATCATGAGTTAACATGACATTGAAACACATTCCTTCCGCTACAAACGGAAAAGATTGGTGTCCACACTGCAAAGTACAGTCAGTATAATTTACATTCATTGCACGTGTGTCTTAAAAATCGGACCCCAGAATTGGTCTGGTGCTCACATTGGCAACAATAAACTTTTGTTGGAACACTTTTGTTTTGGACACCGCTGTCTTAATTCTTATGTCTAGTGTTGTATCTCGGTTGATGTTCCAGCTGCTGTTGGAAGAGCAACCAATGCTCTATAAAGAGAACCAAGAACTGGCAACTCAACTGGAAGAATGGATACAGTATCTACTAAACACAATACTTGTTTCTTATTCTCACCATGTTCCACTTCTATTAGCGATCAGACAGAGTACGTTACTCTATCCTTGAGTTGCATAACAGTTATGGGCAGGTTGGAGCTGGCCAAAAGCTCTGGTTGGGCTGCTCTCTGTGGCTGGCAAAAGCAGTCAACTGGTGTTTCCCAATGGCTTGTCTTTGGCCACCCTTGCTCCGGTCAGACACCTGCGTACAATATGACCCTCCTGACCACATATATAGCAACCTGAACTTCTCTTTCTAGGACCATTTTCTTGAGCTCGAGTTACAACACTGGAGAGAAGCCACCGGGCTAGAACAGTCATTTGTTCCATCTCTGCAAAATACTCATCTGCGGTAGTGCCATGACATCGTACAGTGGCAAAAATCTCTTCAATGTGTTGTCCTTTGCTGCAAAATACTGTCCAAGTCTATCCAAAATGCCTTCCACATTCTCACCAGCGGTAAACTCCTGCCTTTGAAACGTGGAGAGCCAACAAGGCTGGAGGGAAGTATTTGAAGTGTGAATTCATTGCTCCAGTTATTAGCTCCTTGCACACTCTTACCCTGTTGTTTCCATACTCTTAGTGAAATGGTGAAATCCATGAGCTCTGGGAGGCAGACACAATAAGTTGCTTCAGTTTCTACTATGTTCGTTGCTACTGAACATTGTTGAGCAGTGCTCAACTTAGAATCCCACTGCTGCCACCAGATGTAACATAACAATCCTCCTACCCATGCGCCTGTAAATAGACAGACTACTGCGACTAACAAACTGAAGTAGTTTATCATCATTGCAAGCTCATAAAGCTTTCCAGACGAAGTTGAAGCGCCAGCACAAAACAAATAATTCAAAAGAACTCAGCACTTAGCAGAGCATTCTGACTCATGCCGGCATCAAGCACTACACCTGTTATATTTTTATAACACCTGATCTGTCGCACATGTAGTCACTGCATGTACAAGTAGTCAGTGTCTGTAGAAGTAGTCAGTGTCTGTAGAAGTAGTCAGTGTATGCGCAATGAGTCAATGGGAACAGAATGAAAAATTGAGATGCTAAGACAAGTTGACAATGCTCATCAGTGAGTGTGTTCTATGGTTTATGTTGCTGTTGTCACATGTGTATTTATTGTTCCTCATTTTTGAATATAATTTTGGTTTCAAGCATTTTTTTCTCTCTATGTATTTTACGCTGCCAACATTTCTGTTGTCAACCCTCAGGACAAACTCACACAATCAGAACCAACCTTTTTGATCATACACAGTGCTGCAGTTTAATTGTGTAAATCTGTTTTCCCAAATGCAATACTATTTATTTACACTCTGGCACACATTTTGGAATAAGATCAGCCTACCTCTCAGCATGTCCTGCTGTCTGCACATGAAACATTCCAGCAACAACTGTCTGGATATAGAAATGTTTCGCATCACTTAGCGCCATCATGAAGTGGCTGGTGGACGTGCATTGCTGGTAAAAGATAAAGTTCTACGTGAGGTCAGCTTGACACCCGGGCTGCATGACACAATGACCTCCATGCTTCTGGGCTTATCACTTGCATAATTTGTGGTAGATCACCACGAACGCAGTGATTCATCTAGAGCCAGGTCAGCCGGGTCAGTGACCTGGCTGGCAAAGGTTTTAACCTGGCTAGGATTCTCCCACTGGGTCAGAACTGACCCAGATGGAAGTTTAACTAGGTGATTTTTTCCTTCTTCCAAGCGACGGTCTGGCATCTCCACACAGTCTAAGCTGAGTCAAACAAGCTAAACACGTACGAGTACGGCGTGTTTTATGCACCTTTCAACAGGTGCAGTTGGTCTCACAGCTTTGCACGGATGAGCTTACATTTGTAGCACTTGCACATAATCACATGCACTTCATACTTCTAGATCTACATGTATGGTAGACTACATGCAGCACTACTAGCCGCACATTGAAGGTCTGTTGAAAGTTGTATGAAACATGTCGTACTAGTACTATCAGTACTATAATAGCACTATAATATCCTTGTTTGCCTTCTTGTAATACAGACCTATTGAGTAGCGAGTGGTCTATAGCTTGCATGCACGTAGTCTTATATGTTTCTTAGTATAACACTGTACGCTGTACAATCCTACTTAACCTTGTATGTCTATTTGTTTTTAAGACATTAAGTAGACATATCCGATGTGGGTGATTGGGGCAACTCTTTATTATTATATTAAATAAAGAGTAATCAACACATAGTACAATATGCATGCGATGCGAGGAGCGGGAAAGTGGGACACAGCAACTGGCTGTCAAAAAGGGAAAAACCTTGCGGTTTCATCAGGATCACCATACATTTGTAGCTGCTGTCTGTTATCGTATACCGCAGGTGTGTGAAAAAGTTGGAAAAGTTCTTGCAGCTACAGTGTTGGCTTGTCTTGCTTAGCACTTTGGTTGGTACATGTAGTCTCCTTCCCGGGCTAAAAATGGTGCTGTCAAAGAGAAAGCTTGTGAAAGCTTTACATGTGTACAGTGCATACGTTTGTTCAAACCACTTTCGCATATTCTCCTTCAGTGAACATGTATAAAATTGTTTTGCTTTAGTTTTGTGTGCTCCTTGTCTCTTATTGTTCATCGAAAGGTGCCAATATTTCTTATTCAGTTCATACTTACATCGTCTACTGTACTGGCCTTCAAATTCAGCTGACCTGGCTGAAACAGCCAAGCCAGATCGACAAAAGCCTGCCTGAAATAAAATCCTAGATGAATCACTAGAACGTTGAGGCGATTGTGCATGCACCAGATTTGCTACTAACTGGGTATCAGCCCATAGTAACATTTTCATATGCAATGACTCATTGTCCATGGTATAGTATGCATGTGATTTGATTTACTGATTGACTAGGTTGATATCGAGTTTTATCTGTTCTAGATTAGAATGTGTCGCCAACAGAATGAATCAAGGAAAAATGGACAAGTCTGAGTGTTTCTCCCCAAAAAAACATGGCTTCATTTACATCTATGGATGTGTTAAATACATTTATAAATGGAAGGAATTCGACTACATAAGTGCAATCAATCCAGCTGCTTCAGAGCTAATCTGCACTCGCACGATTTCTTTTATAGTTCTGTGTACTTACACTGAACAGTGGACACCGTGTGATTTTAATTTTGCTATGTCAGCTGCTCAGTGGATTATCTCATATCTTCTTATTGATGTTTTCTAACATGTTTTTTTTTTTCATTATCATGTGTGCTTAGGATGGCAAGACACCTTCAGCTGTGGCAAAGACTTATATCATAAGACGCTTTCTCAAAGTATGTTTGTATTAGCTGTGCAAAATGCCCACTGTGTGTCTGTGTGCATACGCTTGTATGCCATAAGTAACAGTCTGTTAACTTTAGCACTTCTATATTTTCAAAGGGAATTTCAAACACTTGGAATTTACACTCTTCAAATTTCTCTCCCTTACTATGGCATAGGAAATGCAGGCAATCAATGTGTATATTATGTATTTATAGCTTCTCAGAAATACTAATCAAGGGCTTGAAACGGTTTTCTTCCAATTGGTTATCAGAAGTTACATGGGTAAGAATTCGCTATTTCAGACACGAACAGAGATATATGTACAGATTTGTGTCAACAACAGAATGTAAGCAAGAGGCTAGGTACGTGCAATCTACGGAATAGCGCTAAAGCCAAATCCGTTTGCCTAGGACAAGTTGAACAATTTGATCGCACACTGAAAACAGATGATTCTTTGCAGTCATATCTGAAACACTTACTGGACCCAAAGTAAATATCAGAGGACATAAACAACATTCATCCGGTTGGACCATCCTGTCCCAGAATGTATGGCCTGCCAAAAGTGTGCAAGGTTGCAGTGACCCTCAGACCGATCCTGTTAATGTCGGGCTCACCACAATATGCCATCTCTAAATAGCTTTGCGATATGTTGAAGCCCGTGGTGCAACACCATGGCACGCACTGTGTAAAAGACAGTTTCATCTTCAGCGACACGGTCAAATCAGCCAAACTCTTACAGGGAGGTTTATATGCTCGTTTGATGTAGTGAGTTTGTTCACTAACATTCCACTCAAGGAGGTGATTGATATATATTCTGACGCGATCTACCAAGATAACAACATTCAAACAGAACCGATGACGCCGATTGAGAAATTGTTTAGGAACCTTATGGAAATGGTTATGTCAGGTGTTAAATTCTCCTTCAACAATGCCATGTATAGGCAAATTGACAGGGCCGCAAAGGGCTCTCCTCTAGGACCACCATTAACCAACATCTCTGTTGGGTACTACAAGAATCAGATACCTGACGATGAGTGGCCTCAAATGCATTTGCGGTATGTTGATGACATCTTCTCACGACTTGAAAGCAAGAAGGTGAGTGAAGAGTTTTGCCAACATCTGAACAGCCTTCATCCAGCGCTTTGTTTTTACATGTCAAGATGAGCTTAAAGGCACATTATTTTTTTGGACGTCAAGGTCACGAGAACTGCTGAAGGCATGGTTACTTCAATGTAACAAAGGCCAACACTTATGGGTTTGTACACTCCATGGGACTTGTATAGTCCAACTATCTATAGGATTAACTTAGTGCAGTCAATGACGCATCAGGTTAGGCGGATATGCTTCCCCACAATGGTTGTGACTGAGTTGAAGCATCTTTGTTTGGTTTTTGTTAAGAATGGTTACCCTGGATATGTACTGGACTAACATAATGCCCGCTGTGCCCCTGCATGAAAATTTCACAGGCCCCAAGTATTGTCTGATCATCATCCGCCTACCATGGATTGGAAACCAAACTGAGACATTCTTGATGAGAATGAACAATGCCGTCTGACTTGCTTTTTTCACAGTCATAGTCCATGCAGTTTACCAGATGTCTCATGGATTCTCGCTACCAAAAGACAAATTGCCCACCCATTCTCTCAGCCAAGTTGTTTACTTGTACAAATGCTGGCAGTGTGAGTGCCGGTATGTGGGCAAAATGTCACAACAACTCAGTGAACACATTAAAATGCGTGTGTCAAAACATCTGGTGGAGAATGCTGCTGCGGTTGCACAGAAGAAGAAACGAAGTCATCCATCCAAGAAATGGGTCAATTCGGGTGATGCATATCAGTCTGCGATTGCATGCCACCTTGCTGCGAACAATCTATGCCGTCATCACTACTCTGACTTGGACTTCTTGATTCTCGCACATGCACAAACAAAACATCATCTTAACATGTTAGAATCTGTGTTTATCTGTATACTCCAGCCTGTTTTTTGTAAGCAAAAGTCGTTTGTTACTAGTTTAAAGTTGTTTCAGCACCCTCATGGTGCAGTGTAGCATCTGTGGAAATGGGAAGCGAAGCGTTAGTGAAGAAGAAAAAACGCCAACCCATCCCAACCAGGATTTGAACCAGGACCCTCAGCTTACACGGCTGATGCTCTACCACTTGAGCTACCGGGACTGGCCTACCTCTGGTCATTCCGGGAGACGCTCTTAACCACCCCGCCTCTGCTTCACTACATAGGCCTATTGCAGGCCCACTGACTTTTCCTGCTCCCGACCAGAGGTAGGTCAGTCCCGGTAGCTCAAGTGGTAGAGCATCAGCCGCATAAGCTGAGGGTCCTGGTTCAAATTCTGGTTGGGACAGGTTGGCGTATTTTTCTTCTTCACTAATGCTTCACTTCCCATTTCCACATTTGAATTACATTCATTCCCATCCTTAAAATATCTAAGTGTAGCATCTGTTAGTGCTAGTTGTAGATTGCATCTACCTGGTCTCTCGCTTACACTTTATCACTCACACAAACCTGCACATATATATATATATCTGTTTGTGTCTGAAGTAGCGCATTCTTACTCATGTAACTTCTGATGACCAATGGGAAGAAAACTGGTTCAAGTCCTTCATTAGTATGTCTGAGAAGAGTTTGTATATGTTTTGTATTTTTCTTGGTTTACTTGCTTTTCTGTCTCATCGTCGCTTGTTCAATTATTTATAACTTGATAATTATTCACAATTTATTCAAGTGTCGAAAACTGTTTTTGGTCCTGGACATTTTCTTTTATTGAAACTGGTTGAAGTTCTGACAGAGTTGTAAAACTCAGAAGTCTTGCAATTCATGATAATATATTATTGTTGTGTACTTTATCTCCAAGGACCCTCTGGTTGTAGAAAGTTAGTATTGTGAAAGATTTTTGTCGGAATCTTTTGATGACAAACCTGCTGTGAGTTACTACTGGGGCCTGGTTACTTGCATTTGTGAATATTTTGTGAATACCTGAATACAGCTGGCTTGTTGAAATAATATGCCTGTGAAAACGTGCATTTACAGTAGTAAGTTTGCAATTGCATTTCACAGCAACTTACATGTACACAGCCACTGCCTTACAAAAATCACAGCCCTTCTCTAATCACATATTCTATTTCATTGAAATCCTCTGTGATACAGAGTGAGGAGAATACTAACATATGTCCTTGTTTGCTGTTAGGCAGCGGAGGCTGACCACAATCTAACTCATCTCCAGAAGGGCAAGCCAAAAATTGTCCGTTTGGCTGTTCTAGGTGATGAGGCGGTTGGTAAAACGCAATTTATTTCAACAGTCACAAGTTCTGCATTACCTGCATTTGTCCGCTCATTTGGCAGTCCGCCTGTAGAAGGCTCGGATAAATATCGGGCCCAGCGTACGCCTGGTGTGGAGGTGAAAGATATATACCTGGCAGGTGGTCGCATTCTGCGTGCTTTGGATATGAGTGGACAGCCACAATTTATTGCCAGCCATCGACCCATCGTGATTGTCCCCTATGGAATGTATCTTCTCGTCTTAAACCTTCTAATTGGTGTGGAAGGGATGGTGAAGTCTGGTAGCTACTGGATGACATTTGTCATTGCTACACGCTATCCAGCAATGTTAGCAGGTTGCACACCACCACCACTGTTTTTGCTTTTCTCGCATGCTGACGAACTGCCGCAAGGTGCAAGTGCTCAGTGTTTGGCCAATGAAGTGTATGCCATCCTAAAGGAGAAGTACAGCAAGCACTTCATGTGGATGCCAGGCAATCCATTTGTCGCTAACTGTCGTGTTCGGTCTGGTGGTCTCAACAGCCTCCTAGTGGACCTAGCCAAGGCTCATGATGCAGTTGTCCAGGTTAGTGAATAGGTTTATGAGTTAGGCAAGGTCTTAATAATATTTACTGAGGCTCTTCAACTGTTCAGGTGTTTGTATTTCTCTCCCGCTGTTGTTATTTTTGGCAGGCTTTTAGGCTAAATGTTGAACCCTGTAGCAGGCCAAGGCCCTATAGATGTCCCCAAACCTGTTTATGGTCAATTCATCTGTGGTTTAGGGTTCAGCTGAGCCAGAAATACCAGTCATGACAGATTCACTTACATTTGAAACATTTTGACTGTACCTACAATTACCTGTATATGTTTGCTCACATCTGAATAGTAAGCATGAACAAGCAGCAAAGAAATAAAGAAATAAAGATCATGACACATGCACACACTTAAAATGAAACAGTATGTTTTTGTTTGTGCTCCCATGGTTGCACATGTGAAGGCTATTTGTTATGCTAGAGGACAAGACAATCCGTGTAAAAGCAACAGGTTCCAGATTTAGGTGATTATGAACAAAGACCGCATAAATCATTAATACTGCACCATAAAAAAATTAGGACACCAGTGAGCACTTCCTTGAGCCTTTGATTTCTTATCAAATATGTTGTGGAGGGAAATTTTGGTAGGGGATAACGAGCTTAAAGTGTGAAAAGAAAACTTCTAATTTCAGTCTAGTAGCTTTTCTGAGACATTTGATGTTGGGACAGTGCATGCACATTGTGACTGAATGCTTCTTTTTTACTAGCATTTTTGCACTCTCTGCATGATACTGTGAGAGCTGCATAGCAGTGAAGAGTGTGTGAGCTGTTAGATTTGATGTCTTGACTTATACGAACACAGTTTTGTTGACAATATTTATACAAGAACAAAATGCCCATGTTTCTTCTGATTGAATGCATTGAACCACGCATAGGCCATAACATAACATATAACCTGTGAGTAGCATTTCATTATAGCTACTGTAGCCAAATTCTTGTTCATGATTTAATTTTGTGACTTCCGCGATGGGGGCAAAATTGCCAAATTTGATCACACTCACCTGCTGCATGTTCACGCACTACACTACTATGTAGTACTGGTATGTTTTGTAGCCGTACGAACTCGTTTCCATTACTAGTACTAGTAAACATGTGGCATGTCAGATGTTGTGGATTCCCTCTGCATTTATCTTCCTGACCAACGAAGAATAATATTCAGTCCCATTTTAGGACCCTGTTTGTACATGTGGGTGTGAGGGAATATGTGAGTGAATGAGGGATTCAGTTGTGAAAATCACTAAATTTAGTAGTCACTAAGTGGGTTGTTGCTTTAAATTACTAACATTTGTTGTTGCGAAAGTTTTGCACTGTACAGTACTTGCTTACACTCACCTACTTTGGTGTGGGCTGTGTAGTCTACAGATTACAAAAAAACTATTTGTAGAATATTGATCAAATTATATGGAAATGTTACTATGGGTGGATGCCCACCCGGTGGCGAATTCAGTGCATACGTAATGGCCTCGACCTTCATGTTGATCTGCCATGAACTATGTGAGTGATAGGCTGCAGAAGCCTAGAAGTGTGTAGGTCATCGCATCATGCATCCCTGTGCTGCTCCTACCTCGCGTGGAAATTTATCTTTTGCCAGCAATGTGCCTGTGCACTGGCTGCTCCATGATGACACTAAGTGATTTACATCATTGCCATATTGGCATTACAAAACTACATTTTCTGCCTGGCACATGACTATGAAAATTTATTGCGTAAAATATTGAAGACTAGTTTCATTTCTCTTTGAAACAAGAATGGTATCTGTCTAATGTTGCGAATACTCTGCTCTAGGAAATGCCACTTGAACCGCTGATCAATGATGAGATCCGTAAGGCATTGAAGAAGCAAGCAAGCCGTAGGTCAGTGTCAAGTGCAATCCTCACACTGGATGACTACCACTCCTTCGTACGTGAGCATGCATTTCGCAGTGCAGTGCCACCTACCGACAAAGTTCTAGCATCACTGACAGCACTCCTTGACATGCAGGCAGATGTAAGTGCTACATTTATTTATCCCATTGTGATGTGTACTTCAGCTCGCTCATTCTCTCTAAAGAGTTGATTCTAAAGAGTTTCTTGGCATGAACACAACTTTGGCAAGGTGGAGTGATCTCAGACATCCAAGCAATTTTCTCTCCATCCATAAATACCTTCATATGAAACAAACAACAGTCAGGACCAGGTCTTATTTTTCAAAGCATCTGCCAATGGCAGATCCAGGCAGGAGCTGAGATGGGAGATAAACTCTTAAAGAGGTCCAGGGCCTCCGCAGTGAAATTTACAAAATTAAGGTGGTTATCAGGATATGGTAGATGCAGTGTTAACAAATGCTAGTATGAAGAATTACTGTTGGTATGGTGATAAGATAACTACGCAAAGCAGATCCACACAACTTTGTAAACATTTAACAGCAAGCATGAAATCTGTGATGAACAAGCCAGTGTTCTACTGCATATGCACACTCTGACCCTTGTTGTAGTCACCACTTAATTTTTCACTCTGTTGTGATTTCAGGCTATTTCAGCCATTGTTCTTGGCCAGTCTTTTCACACTATTCTAGCTCACTTTCTCTATTTTCACTGCAATTTAGCCCATGTCACTGTTTACAAAGCAGGCTGGCTAGCCTGGCCACAGGTCTGCCACTTTTGCCAATCTCTAGGGCTTCGAATTTTTCAATTTTTTGAGTAGCCATCATTGCAATACTAACCACACACTTAGGGCCAACACTGTAAGCTTCCCTTTTCCACAAATGAGGTTGTTCTGCCAGCCAGCCAGCCATTACCAGATGTCAAAATTTAGAGCTTTCCGAAGCTTGACACATTCTCCCCAAAGTTGGATGTTAATTAGATTTCACATAAGCTTACTACACTGGCTCCCAGCTTGGTTGTCTACACTAGGGCCTTCAGTCTTGCCAAAGTTAAACACTGTCCGCCCTGACAGTAGCAGTTGTAAAACTGGCTAGTTTGGCTCACTAGTTTCCTCTGATTGCCTGTTTCTTTTGGTACTGTGTTAGACACGAATTCTGAGTGTCCTTCAGAAAGGATAACTGCTTCACTATAGGTATAACCAGATAGCTCCTACCTCAAGTCAGCAGAAAAATGCTGAAGTGCAGTAATTCCAGTGTCTCCAGATATTTGTAGCGGAAACAGTGCCTGGATCTTCTGTTCTCTGCTTGCATCATGAACCTTGTTACAACTGATGCAGCTTAGGAGCGTGGAGATCAATAGTCAAGATGACTGAGTGGGAATCATTGATGCCTCTGAGGCCAACATTGTCAGTGAAGCAGTTTGCATGCTCAAGGGGGTATGCTTGTGAATTGCCCTCAACTCTTTTCCTCTGGTAGCCCTGTATAGACTATGAACTGTATTTCCTTTATTTTGAGTCCCAGCCTCCTTAATGAGGGGTTGGGATGGCAACATTGCCATTTTGTTTCGTTTTTGCTTTGAGCACATGCTTGGTTGATGAGTCAGTAGTCTGTGGTAGAACAGAAACCTCGTCTTTAAAATTTGTTGGGATGTTGATCAAGGGATATGTAAATCTGGAGAAGAACAGCTTTCCTTGCCCTTCCGGTGTTTTTATTTAGTTCATGGGAGCGCTCGCTGGGAATTCCTATTGCGCTCAAACAAGCCCCCTTTTCAAGCCAGATTACTCCTGTTTTAGTTTGGAAGGGGTACATTCCCGGTTGGTATAATTCTGCTAGAGCTGTGCCAGCAAAACAGTGCAGTAGAAGGCAGACTTATCAACATGAGATGTCACATAGGACTTGGAAAATAATTCTTTGGCCAGTGTGTCCATGTGTGCTAATCATTCTAAAAATAAAGCAGATATGCCCTTGCTTCTTCAAGGACCTTCAAGGGATTTTCCATGACATTGTTTCTAGATTAAAAGGCATCACAAAGAAATATTTTGTGATTGTCTACAGCTAGAGCATGACACAGATGAATAGACAAGGTGTGAATCCAAAGGTAGACCTTGAGTACAGATCTTGAACATGTGAATGTGCCATTTTGTCTAACTGGTCTTGGCATCTGGGTGGGCCTGAAGAATCTATGCAAAACAGTCTCATGCTGCTGGTGAAGCAGCTGACCATACCATCCACCCCAAATTGCTATGAATTATTGATTTTCTAAATGTTAAGGATATGATGTCTTTTTTACAGACAAATTTCGATCCCACTGACACCAGTATCTAAGATTGCTCCTTATGTTTTAGGTTATGCTGTTTGACTGTCAGAAGAAGGAGAGGGATTTAACTTGCTATGTTGCTGTTGATCCGCTCCGAGTTTGCTACCACGTGCTGAAGGCTGTTCTGTCACCACAGCAATTTCCAGGAAAGCACCTTGTCTTCCCCCCTCATGGAGTTATTGAAGGGTGGAAGCTAGATGAAGCTCTCCATGATGCTGGTGTGGATCCAAAAGCTGGAAAAGGCCTCCTGCAGTTCTCGAAGATCTGTATACCAAACCCACAACAGCCTGACAGCCAGTTCTTTCCCATTCATGTTCAAGCGACATCTGGCAAATGGGAAGAGGATGGAGTCACAATACCTCAAGGTGGAGTGCAAGTTCATTGTCCTGATATTCCAGTATCTCCAGCGTTTTTTCCTGTTCTTCAGCTGGAGCTGAGCAACAAGACCGGAGGAATCAGTGACAACAGTATCATCTGGAAAACGGGCATTGTTGTTCAATGGACAAACATGATTACTGTGATGGTGAATAGAACAACACTGTGCAGATATAAAATGTTGAAGTTCAGCTAGACCTCATTGAATCCAAGAATATCTGAAATGTCCTCCCTGTATGAAGTTGGAAAGTTTGCAAAGTGACCTAGTTGGTCAGACCTAGCCAAATTTTATCAAAGAAGTCATGATCTCCACATACCAAGTGTTAAAATGAGCCATTAAAGTTCATGGTTGCAACATTATTAAAATCTCCAGTGTCCCACTTGTAGCAGAACAATTGCAATATATGTACTAAAATTCAAACTGCCCAGAATTAAATGAAGCTGTCCAAGAAAACATACACCCTGTGTGTGTATTTGATAAGAAATTGTGATATGTTTATGATCAACAGATTCAGCAGGCAGACGATGGCTTTGATGTTAACATTGTTGCACGTGCTGAGCCCAACCACTTGGACAACTGTGCAGATGCATTGGATGGTGTCTCCAGCGTTACTCTGAGCACAGCCAACTCTGTTTCACCAGGTAGTGAGACTGAGCTTCGATACCTCAGCCCCTCCCAAGTGGCAGCTTTTGAACCACCAACTGTTGCTTACACGGCAGATCAAGTGATCAATGCTGTTAAAGAGAAGAGGAAGCTTCAACACCGCCACATAAAGACTCCAGATGATCCCTGCAAGGTCATGGCTGTGGTATGTGCCACACAGGTAAGACATTACTGATCTGTCGGTTTTTAGCAATGTCAAAATAAATGGAGAATCATTTCTTGTGTATTTAAAACAAGTGCAGTACTGAGTGTTTTCATGATAATCTAACAAGTTCATTTTTGACTTTTGACAAGTCTATTATTAATTTTCTGTCTGTTCATACAGTTGAATCTCTGATACCAATCAAGATTTGGACTGGCTAATGGTAATCCAATTTTTTTTGCCAATTTCAGCATCACCTTCCAGAATGCACAAGGGTTTCTCTTAACTCTCTTCCAGGACAAGGTCCATTTGATGACTTGCCATCAGGTGGTACAGTTTCTGGTAAGCCCATCCTTTTCATGTAGTATTCATTAATTCATGATATGTCATGTGTGTGTAGGTGTAAGCATCATGTATGCATGGTATGAGATTTCAAGCTACATGTATACTGTTAGTACACAAATGTACACCTCATGTATGGATGACATGTGTTTATAACTTACACTGTATATGCACACGTATGTCCACATGTGCTTTGTGTATGTATTATGTGTATAGTACATTCTTGGAATCTATCCTCCATGAGCTCATGCTCATGCCCACAAGCATATAATGTCTGACTGTAATCTAAAACTTTTGTGCACATTGGTATATAGTTACATTTCATATTATGTGAAATACATATGTCTGATTGTATGCTTAACTAACACTTGACTTACTTCAACTTGCACACTGCTGGTGGTGTTGAGTGGTTCATCAGTGGGTGTGACCAGAATGCAGCTTAGCTGACTTGGGGAGCATAATTAATCCCAGCCAGAGGCCTCCAGGAGACTCCCCAGGGAGTTAGACTAGGCCAGCAGCTCTAAGCCGCCCTACCTATAACACACATACCCTTCATGGCTGTGCCAGCAGTGTGCATCCGGTAGGCTCTGCCGTAGTGACATCACAACCAGGTCAAGCTACCTTAAGGAAGCTGTATGGATCTCTCAACAGAAATATAGCATGGACAAAGACAAGGGTGTAGAGCCAAGCGTAACTAACCCATCACCCACAGTAATGGGACAGAAAATGGGCAATAGATTTATTAACAACATAAGAACACTGATGCTATAAAATGGCTGCTATTTAAACTATAATCAGATACTGTATGTACAGATCTGAATATATGACACAACATTCACGTAAGTGAAGTGTATGGTGGTCATCTATGTGCTAGGCACACATGCCTTTACATTATAGGTTCAGAAAGAAATTTTTAAAAGAATTAAAATACAATCTATGAGAAACTTTATTGGTACATTTCTTTGCATAATGTATGACTGTAATCTGGTTTACATGTTACAGCACACATATGGAAATCTTTGCCTCTGATTGTAATTTCTACTTTTGGTGATTTAGACAGATTAATCTTGCTGTGAGAAGCATAACCAATCATACTCTCATTTTTGCTAGGTGTTTTGGTGAAATTTCTGCTCTGAATGTTTGTGTATTTATCAAGAACTCTGCATGTGATGTCCCTCAAATACTTGCTGTTTTCCTGGATACCCCTCCACATTAGACTTGGCTATTCCATCCGCTTGTCTGCAGTCTGTTGATTTGGTCATTATCCTCATACTGGATAATGTTCATGCCCATGCATGCTTTCCGGCCCAAGTTGGTGAATACTCTTATTGTCAACCAATTTGCACCTCAGTAGGTATGACTTCTCGCCTCTTCAAACGTGTAGGATTGCTTCACTGATTACAGTCACCCTTGAACCACCATAAGCAGTCAACGTTGACTTGCCCTCAACTGCATTGCAGGACTCATCTCCCACTGCAACCCAATAGATTTGTGTTGGCAACACATCACATTGAGCGTCTGTGTCCGGTTGGAATCAGACAAACCTTCCTGATTCCATCTTCAGCGTCACTTCTGCTGGACCCCACCTGCTGAAAGCTCCATTGACTCCAAACACTTCCCAGTCATGCTTGTCTACACACCTGACTTCTGACTAGGAGGTCATGTGACTGATGCTTGCCCGGCACTTCCATGGAAAGTGATTCTTTCTGCTGCATCGTGTACAAGTTTTCCCAAACATGGGCATGCTTGATGCCCTTGTTCCTGACATACTTCCAACCGCAATTGTCACACTCCTGCCTGCAGACTTCTGCAGTTCTCCCCTTGTACATGTCTTCCACCCCCTTCTTTCTAGCGCTCTCTGGCTTGTTCTGCATTTTCTGTTGTCTTCTTCCCTAGCCCATATACCTTATTCCTCAAATTGTGTCATTACTGGTTTCATCTTCGATGCATCGTCTGTGTCCTACCCCTTGAATGTTGAGAATACCACTTTAGCCTCTGGGCCCATGACCATCATCTTGTACCCCGACTTGAATCTTCTCCAATTTTTCCAACACCTCCGTGGCTGCCCCATAGTGCTCCCATGGTTGTTTAAGTGTTGCCCACTGTTCTGCTACATTGCGTTCTGTATTACCATGGGCGCTGCTTATGTGGTAGAACCTACCCTTGAGAAGTTAGGGTTACTTCACTTCTGACACCATGAAACGTGCACCAAGGAGTCTTGTACATAAATCATTATAGAAGTATGACCAACGAAACACAAGAAGCTTGACCTACAGACAGACTATTATATGTTGAACATCTGCACCTGCAATGTCACATACTGCACCTACAGTATAAGCAAATCACACATCACAAACACCACAGATTTTACAGACCGAAGTTGTTTATAATGCTGGATAGGGTAGTCATTGTACACCACAGTAAATACAGGATAAAGGACAAAAGAGAAAATGCCAAACTAACTGGCCATACTATGAATTGATTCACACTAAACAGTGCACACAATACTGTTTTTGCCATGTGACTTTCTGCAGACACACAGGACTATGGTGCAGCAGCTGGTGCAGCAGTCTACGAACCAACAGCATCTCAGCTTAAGTTGGGCAGAGTTTTGAGCAAGGATGACTACACGCTGTTTGAGATTGCCAAGGAAGTGGCGTTCGACGAATTCACACTCAAAAAGTTTGCAACACTTCTCCTAAAGAACTCTGGCTGTCAGGACAGCGCTGAAGTGTTCCTGGCTGGTCTTGATGTTCGCATCTTTACAACTGTTCCAAGGAAAACACATGCTCTTCTCACGTATTGGTGAGTGATCTGTTGATAAGAGTGTCCTGATCAGTATTATTATCAAATAGCACTGGCCAGAGAGAATTCAATCGACAAAGACAAAATGGTAGGAGGAAGGATCTGTTGTAAGCTATTGAGTGATTTATCAACTTTTGTAATGCCATGTGTTATGTTTGTATGTAGACACTATGGTGCTGACCACCTTAACATTTGTAACTATAGAGATGTGCCAGATGGGGTCTTAACCTCGTGCTGCTCTGAGCTCTCCCCTACACTTGCTGGACTGTAATGAATAGTTGCTCACTGCGGAAGCTATTTATTTGTAAGACCAAGGCATTAATATAACAACTTGACTATAGTATGGAGAAATTCATTTTCTACTCTCTGTATTTACCAGATGGGGCAAAATTGAGCATACCAAAAGTTCATCAGGATTAAATAGTAGTGAGGGGGTTTCTGAGGATAAACTATTTTTTAAATTCAGCCATTCTCTACAGTCAAATGAAAATTCTGCTCTTCTCTACTGAGTGAGGATATTCATATATTACCATGGCAACACTGATCACTGCTTTGTCAATAAACTTAGTAAGTAGCCTAAGAAACACACTGACTCAAAAATGCTGGAAAATATTTTCTGCTCAGGATCGAAGGTGCGCAGGGGCCAACGTATGAACGTCGTGGAGGAGAGCTGAAATATTGTCTGCAAAGAATAGAAAAGTCGCAAGTTGCTGTCAAGTTTCAACAATACCTGGATGGCGAGTAGAAAAAGTCTAGTTGGTGTGGTGCATGTCTCCTGAATGTGAAAAGAAGTGTAAAAAAGAGGAACAAGTTACAGGGCGAGAGAGATATACTTTGTCAATTAGCTACTCAATTTTTTACAATTGTATAATATTGGTCTGTCTTTTTCTCATTTACCAAATTACCTTTTATAACTGCCTGGTTTGGTGTGTGGTTGCGTGTGACGTGTTTCTCATCCTCTTTCTCTGTTTGCTTACAATATTTTGTAGGACATTTGTAGAGCTGCTCAACTTTCATCAGTCTTTTTTTGCTTTCACTTTACCTAAACTGCATTAGACGGTTTCCTATTCTCATTCTTTAGACTTTGTGGTGCTTTGATTTTGTTGGTTTGTATGTTGATATATTTCTTCCGTGAATCAAAGAAGCCTTCGAAAGCTAATTGAACTACACCAGTAGAACAATATATTGTGCATGCATTACTCCATGAATGGTGTGTCCGATTACATGAGGGCAGTGAATGAAAATTGATTGTGTTTACTCAAATCTAAACATTTTTTTGAATGAACACCATTCTGTTTGCCACCCATGAATACAAAGCCATGTATTGTACACATAAGCGATCAACCGCAACCTGAGTATCTACAGAAATCCTCTCACCAAAATAGCGAACACACTGTTGAATAGAAATAGCAAGAACTCCATGTCAAACTGTCAACCCATTTGTTCACAGAAAGTTTAAAAAACGTTCACTAGTGTTTCACTGCTTTTACATTATGATGAAGAATACAAAAAACACTCTTAGTGAACAAGAATGGAAATAGTCCAGGGACCAATTCTCAGAAGAAGGTACCAACAGTATTTCTAATTTGTTTGTGAAAGACAAAGTCCATTGAACACCTCGATCTCCCAGCGGTAGGGGAAGAAAGTCCAAAGTGAACAAATGAACAGTCTTTTGTTGATTGGACTCTTAGTATGTGTAACTATAGCAACACACCCTCACCAAGCACTAGTTATTGCTATACCAGTAGATATCTTTTGTTGTCCATTTTCTCAACAACTCTGAAGAACTTCCGGACCCGATAAACAAACATCATGAGGGCAAGGACAATATCTGACTTATAAGCACAGCACAAAACTACAAGCTAACCGAACCCAGCCATTATTGGAAAGGAGAATCATAGGTTTCCTCAGAGTGATCAAGAAAGTGGAGACAGATGATCGCATTTTGCACGTGGGCATACATATTTTTTTTGCCATGATGCAGCCATTGCATGTTCTATAGAGATTATACCACCTGTCATCAAACCATGTGTGAATATATGAGTCATACCATGGTCCACTAGTCATAGAACCTTTTTTGTGCTAACAAGTGATCACATTGCTTTCTTGAAAGATTGATTGATACACAGAAACTTTAAAAATGGAGAGAAAGACAGAGAAGCTATTGTGGAGCTGGCATGCACAAAGACTGGAGGGAGGGGGGAAGCAACACAAATGTACTAGTACTGGTATGACAGCGAAAAAAAGCAAATGTCCACTGAAATGTGAAGGTCACTACAAATACCATACAGTGGGCAAACCTGAATGAAAATATGTACAGTGACAATGTCACTGTACATATTTTCATTCTGTGACACAATTAGTGATACTTGTAACTAATTACCGAAAGGTAAGCACTGGACGTTAATTTTAGTCTTGTAGGGGAAACAGACATGGCAGCCCCATCATCCTTGTGCAATTGTGCAAACCTCTTCCAAGCACCATGTATGCAGTCACACCAATGTCCTCAGGACTGCCAATGCAACCTGCACTCTCGCAAAATGCATAGCTTGGTTCTATGGCTTTTCCCACTTTATAGTTAGCCTAGATGCACACCAGTTTATGCCAGTTATACCATAGTTCATACCACTTAATTATACTGTGGTGGTAAGTACAAGGAGTAAGTGAAGGTTACATGCTGAGACCAAGTGTTGATCAGATTGCAGAATAAATCTGAGTGTAGTGCTCAAGGCACATTTTCAACTTACCTTCTCTTGGCACAGTCCTGATAACCAGGAAAGTTAATAAATCAAGAAGGAGCCAGAGGTATACTTTGCCTATACCTATAACCCATGTGCCAGCTGAGCAGTGCGCATACAATTGCTTTAGAGTCATGTTTTACCAGCTGTCGGCACCTGTCTCTTGTGGCATAGTTGGATAGGAGGCTGACTTGTAATCCAACAGTCCCGAGTTCGAATCTTGGGTTCACTCCTTTATTTGGTTTTGTTTTCTTCGTCATTCTTCTTTGTTCGAAGTCAGTTTAAGTCCAGAAGTAATTACACTAGTTTGGAAAAGCATGGGATCTAAATCATCTAATATGAAGAAGAAGAATACTTACCTGCCAGTAGGTAAGTAATGATATGATTTTTTTGAAGGCATCACACTGGGTAAAGACATAACATGCTAAATCACTGACACCAGCCAGGTTGTATTTTAGGATGTTCCAACCTATATCCTTAGGTCTTCTTGAGGTTGAAATGAACTCCAAGTTGACTGTGAGTAGTATATATGTACATGGAAAGGCACGGACGTGGGGCTGTGTGTGCACGTGTGTATGCACGTGTGTATGCGTGTGTATATGTGTGCGTGTGTGCATGTGTGTCTGTGCATGCGTGTGTACACGCACGCATGTGCGTGTGTGATCTGCTGTAATAACTGCGCAGACTTGTACATCGGTGAGACAGGCCAGACAGCTAAGGAGCGGACTAGAGAGCACCGGACATATGCAAGACGCAGCAGTGGCAATTGTCAGTGGTAGCGGCACACACCATCAACAAGGCACACTTGATCCACTGGATACCTAGGGTTATTGCTAAAGAAAAGGACCCACCGAAGATAAAGGTTAAAAAGAAGCGATGTTCATCAAGGAGATTAGCAAGAAAGGTCACAGCACAAACCAAGACAGGGGTCTTGAGATTTAGCACTCTGTGGCTGGATTTTGCGTATAAGAATGAATAATAGCAGCCCAACGGACATGTACATAATATGATAGTTTCTTCACATCTTTCTTACTGCAGCTCTACCCATTGACACACTCACACGCATACATTCACACGCAACATACATACACATTATGTCATAGTTTCACACCTTTCTGTCAGTACCCTTTGTGCCTCAACCACCTCCTCTCGGGGGGGGGGGGGG
>JAOWAW010145162.1:0-10486 GCA_028565695.1 Nicola tetela | reverse complement strand
TGCTGGAAGACAATAGATTGACTATTCTTCCACAGAGGGTGTTTCATGGATTAACGAAGCTGAACAGATTGTAAGTCAGTAAAGAAAGGAACATTTGTATCCTGAGGAAATGAAAATATACAGTTCTGCAGATAAACACAGATAGAAGTACAAAGAGAGTGAGAGCTCTGTCTACGCTAGAGACAGAAACAATGTATAGCATCTATACTTAATTGGCGCAATTTAGCTGCTCTTTATCGTTGACGTTCACCAAAATGGCACTATTGGAATGCCAAGGTCCTCTTTCACTGTATTTTGCTCTCTACTTAGCTGGAGGGGAGGGGCATTTGGGTGGAAAAAATAGTCTAGTATTTATATTTTACCAATAGTTGGATGTGGTATCCTTCGGGAAGCTCCTACTACTTTATAAATTGTAAGGGAACAACTGGCTCCTTTCATACAGATGCAAAGGGCACCGCCTTTGATTTCATTACCAGAAATGCAACAGCTAGACTGATTTTGCCTGGCTCCTATGGTTGAGCTGCCAATTAATTAAATCAATTTTGGAATGCAGATGCCTTGGAAGCCTTTCAAATTGCAAGGCCACTACATTTTTTTTTTATTAGGGGAGATGTGGAAAACTAAATTTGAACTGTTCAATTCATGAGGCACTATTCAATTTTTTTCTGAGATCTGAAGTATAGGTGGATGCAAAGAGCATGCACTATCTTCTCAGTAAAATGATGAAAGAAAACTTTTGGGGATTTGCTAGTCTGGCTATATTTTGAGAAAGATAAGGCAGCAGGCCAAGCTGTGTGTAAGAGTGGCAGAAGGTGTTTAAGTGGAACAGTTGTCCCACCAGCAGCATGTGCAATCTTGCCCGCATCTTGCACAGCTCAGTTGTCAAAGCTGAGCAGCCTTGCAAGCCCAAGTTTGAATGATTGTCTTCATCACTGGTTCCATTGCCACCTCGAAAAAAGAAGGGCCTTTGTAGCTAACAAAATATTCTCACAGCCATTCAAGTCCCAAGGGGCGAGCCAGGAGAATCACATATCTAATTGTGGTTTGACCCGCTCAGAACTTAAGGCCATTGCTGATCATCAATGATGACAGGCTTCAAGTTCTTTTCGCAAACATGAAGGCAGCCTTCAATTACCCTACAGGGTAGACTGCTATGCAGAACTAATCTGGTCACATTTCCTTATAGAAATCCCAACCTACCCAAATAGATTTTTAAACAACAAAGAAAATATAATAAAAGATCTGGAGCAAGTCCACTTCTTTGCTTTGACAACAGATCTGTGCAGAAGCCAGGCAACTGAGTCTTTTGTTGCTGTCAAATGTCATATCATCAATCAAAGATGGCATATGGAGTCATATTTTCCGCCAACGAGCTTTATGCTAGAAAAGCCTACTGGAGCAAAAATAGTTGAGCAGATTTTGAACTGACAACAATCGAGCATTGCAGAGCAAAACAAATGATATCTGCTGTCCATAACTAGGCCAATGACATGATAACTGTAGGAAAAGACCTGGAAAATAACTGCCTGATTCTTGAAGGCCAACTTGCTGGATAAGCAATACCTTCATCAGCTATATCATGCCATCTATCCAATGTTTAAACTCTGGCAGGACATATCTGGTGAAGCCCCAAAGTCCCACACACCATCAAATCCATGGGGCTCAGTACACTGATAATTTTCCTTCAGAGCTACAGAACGTTTACCAGCACTGTGTCCATTGCTTGTTCAATGTTGTAAATTGCATGCCTCCCAGATCCTATGCATATAGTGCTATAGAATGTACATCCTATGCATATAGTGCTATAGAATGTAAATGTAACTGCGAATGTAGTCCACTTCCCAGCCAAGTGGTCACAGGTTGAGTCACTCTCGAGCGTGACTTAAAAGAACTTCACACCCGAGCAGACCTGTGGATGTACCTTTACCATATAACCCTTTGACTTCCCAGCCTTATCACACTGCTAGAGGTGTCTGACCAACATAATTATACATGTTTGCAAGGAAAATGTAATACATCAGATTGCAGTTAATGATTTTTGGCACAATTTCTGTTGCCTGAAGTCGATGGTGTGCCAGTTGTCTCTTGATTGGCAAAACACTTCTTATTGTGAACGCCTACTGTGATTACAAAACTTGTCTAGCATGCTGCATGGTCAATGCCCATCCCCGATTCTGTGTTGTCAATGTACTTAAGCAGATGGTGAATGCAACATGAGTTAATGTATGCTGAGTTTGTATGAGTGGACTTAACCTTTTCCGATCACTACAGTAGCCACCAACTATACCACACTATCTTGGGTTAACCATATTGACCATGATACTGCTCTGCTCTGTGTTGCAGGAATATACGGTACAACGCATTGAAAACCCTCCCATCAAACATGTTTCAGGGACTTCGTTCATTACGAACACTGTAAGTACTCAGAAAACAGAAAAATTCACCTAGAAATTCATACTTGGTGTTAGGCTATGTTCTTTCATGCTACAGCAGTACTTTTGCTGCATCAGCATTGATTTTGAGTATATAGCATGATAAATTAGCAAACAAAATTTTCAACACATTTGCAGTTAGGTAATTCTTCAAGAGGTATATGTAGTGCTCTTTTGGGCTTTATGGCATTATGGCTATGGACTGTGTTACAACGACCAAAGCAAAGGAGATAGCCATTCTCTTTTAGCTGTGTAATTTATGAAAATAACGGTGAAAGAAATGGCATATGGGACTTTCATATTTTCGGATGAAATATTGTTATGTTTGAAGACTTGAGTGTTGTGGCTGAAAGTGAACTATTTGTGAACGGCAGTGTCTCTGAAGGAGTCTGACAGACATTCTTCTTTTACAAAGTTGGCAGGCCCACTATGTGACAAAACTGAAACTGGAACATGTTTATTTTTTTATGCAAGTCATCAAAACAGATAAAGGTCTTCCAAAATAGTTTGTGTTGTGGCCATGAAGAACAGCATTGATTGTTGTTGCTTGTCAAACATAGCTCCTAGGGACTGAATAAAACTTACAAAATTTTGATTACCATTTGGTCAAGCCAGCTTCAGCAGATCTCAACATATTCCTCTCAATTTTAGATTATCAGGTAGATATATGGATTTCTATCTCCAACCATTGCTCAAAAAGCAGGATCAAGTAAAGACTGGCAGAAGATTGAATGAACCTGCTTGTTTTACTGTAATTTTCTTTGAGGTATAAGCATTTGTGGTCACAGAAATAATCCTCTGTGCTACAGTAATTTGAAAAACAACGAGCTGAGGTTTCTCCCCTCCAATGTTTTCAACGGATTGAAGGCCGTCCGGACAATGTAAGTGGATTTTGGACTAGTTGTCGGCCTTTAGCTGTTACATTTCCCATTCCTCTCTAAGATGGATATCCGTTGAATCTATTCACAACCAGGGTTTGGGGGTCTTGTGAAAAACCACTAAGTAGTTCAATTATATGGTTTCCAAAATCTTTAAGATCATGGCTTGTCAAATAGACTAACTGTCAGAGGTCCTTTCATTTGCTATATAACTGGAGCGAAAAACTCTAAAGGCGAAGTGCAAGAATCAACTGACAATTAACAATCAAAATTCTGGGCTTTGAAGCAAAAAAGTTCATGACACTGTTTGGCATGGAGCTAGCAATAGTACTGATGTTTTCCTGAATCATAGCGTGTAGTACGCATGGACTTTTGTTAGCCATATGGCAAGCTGAAACCATGTAGAAGACCCTTTCCTATTCATAGGTAGTAAGTAATATCTAACATTATTTACCTGCTTTGAATGCCATTCTATATTTTTTATTCTAGATACCTGAGCATAAATAAGCTGACAACAATTCACCCAGATACTTTCATTGGCCTACCAAACCTGCGGCACATGTAAGTCTTTACCTTCACGAGTACGTACGTGATCGTTCAAAATAGCTTCTGAGTGGTTCTTGATGAACATAATTTGGCCTGCAGCACACTTCAGATATTAACTCATGTGAAAATGATATCTATGACATCTGTGTGCTGCCATTAGTGACTCGTGGGATAACATATACTTTACTGGTTGAGAATAAATCTAAACTACTGGTACTCATTTCATCATGATTTAGACATTGTAGACGATCTTCAGGACAGGAACAGAAAATGTGAAAGTACCACATCTTGCATGCAATCTCGGAGAATAGGAGACAATACTAGATTCCTCTTTAGCAGGTTAACGTCATTCAGGGGATTCCAAATGCTCACAGAAAACACCCATTTTTGGATTCCTCTAGTGTTGCAACCTAGATAGTTTTCAGATGAGGCAAGAATACACACAAACGATAGAGCAGACTGCACTATTGCCATTAAGTGGACTTCCTTCAGCTGGCGATCGGATATACAAGCTTAGTGCAAGGCTTGCACACATCTGGAGGTGTGTGCATGCCTTGCACTAAACTTGAAAGCAAAGCATGGGAATTAACATATTTGTAATTTTCAAGTCCAAAAACATCCAACAAGTAGCAGGTGATGCATGAAGATGTACAGTGAATTGCTTCCTAAACAAGTCCACTGACAAACTGCTAGTTTCTTTTCAGATGGCTAAGTAAGAATCAACTTACATCTGTCCTGCCAGGGACTTTCGCTGGGGTAAATAATCTACACGCCCTGTAAGTTTGTGAGATAACAGAACAAACTATATCTTCTCATCTTCCTGGACACAACCTGTTTCTAATGATCAGAAAGGCATGAGAATGATTGCCGAACATCCTGGCAATAGTGGCTAGATCATAGATTTTTATGCTATTTTGCAACTTGTGCCAGATCCCTTTCAAGCAACAAGCTGACATCACTGTCTCCAGATTCTTTCACTGGATCTAAAATGCTGCTAAATCTGTAAGTTATTTAGATTCTGATACGAGTTCTACCATTGCCAAACATTTGACGCAAGTCACACAGGCTGCAGTGAGCGGGAAACTTCTACTGTTATTGTGATTATGACCATTGCCTGGTGAGTTCACATACCGCACAGTTGTGTAGATATGCACTACAGTAGCTCTAGATCGTAAGCCGTCTTTTGCTCTCATAAAGGAAAGGGTTAAACCGGCATACTCCCAAGCCATTACAAAGCTCTGCACTACAGTAGACCTACTGGTGGTCATCACAGCTCTGTAAAGGTAGTTTATGCACAATAGACATCCTATATCTCTACCTTAACAGAACTGACAATTTAGTAATGATACTATCTTCTTGCATCACAAAGGAATATGTTTTAACTGGAGACTTCACTGCCGCAATATTAGGTGTTTAACTGCCTAATGACATCCAGAACCTGTGAGCAGATCAGAGTCACAATCAAGAGCAAGGTTTCTTTCCCAGTACTCAATTGCTGTTCACAGTATCATTTGAGCTCTGGAGCCTGCCAGAATGCCTGTAAAGCTCAACTAAACAAGGGGATGTTGCACAATTCCATTCAAAATACAGTTCTACTACAAATAAAGTATTGCACTCACTGGTTTGATTCCTGAGTCTCCATTCAAATCTGAGGAGGATGTCTTATACCCCTTATCTAAAGTGTTGAAGATGCCAAATGTGATGTGTATGCTTATGTGTCTGTAAACATTTTATGGGAAGAAGATAAGGGATCACTCTACATGTGGTTTAGTGTTGCTGTCAATGTGAAATTTGAGTGTCAGTGAAGGCATCTGATGATTCAGCTGCACTGAGGACATGCAGAAGATTTTACTAGGAGCAGAGACCCAGTAGAACACATTCAGTTGAAGCTTCATTCCTGATTTTGGGAGCTCTCCAAGTGTACAGACAACTTAAAATATGCTAAGATTTAAAATGAAATCTGGAAAAACAAGCACATCTCAATAGCTAGCACTTCAAGAATGAGACTGAAAATAAGACCAATGATATCATGTAGAGTTACAGCTGCATCCTATATTTCATGCCAGATTCATTGGGTGCACTACCACCAAAATACTAACGTCAGGAAAATTATTCTAAGTTGCAAATTCTAACTCTTTCCACGGGTGTGTGTGTGTAACTATATCTCTATTTTGTCAGGCACCTGGACGAGAATGAGTTAACTGCCCTTCCTCCAAACATTTTTGCAGGCTTGAAGAATCTAAAGAATGTGTGAGTTTGAATGTAATGCGAATAATTCTCCTAAGCATGAAAGAAGAGTAATCGCCAATCACAATCCTTCTGTTCTTCTCCAACTGAACTGAATATACAAAGTTTTTTCTCAGAGCGAACAGCATAGAGTTGCGTGAACAAAACTGTTTCATAGTATGACAGAGCACAATAAAATGCCTCACTAAATTGGTTAATGACAGCACTAAAAGTGAGATAAAGCTTGTGGTTCATTTATTTACATCCATGAAACCACCCACGAGTCTAATCTTTAAATGAAGTCTCTCTGTGACTGTGTTTACTTAAAATTTATTGGACTCTTGTGAAGAATGCTAAATTGAAAGTGGCTTGCTCCTATTTTCATCAGCACCATGCTAGCAACAAAATATTAAAATTTTTAGACATCTTTAGATTATGATCAAAGGGCACCAATAGAACCATTAGGGTAATTGTTAGTCTAAATGATGTTTTTCCCTTCTTGAAGAGCTTTCATTAACTGTGATCAGTATTGTTTTGTAGTTACATCCAGAATAACCACCTGACATCGATTCATGAGGACACATTCGCCAGATTAAAGGGTCTGCGTGACCTGTAAGTCCTTATTAACGAGAACAAAACATTTCCTTGAGGGCTGCAGAGATGCTGAAGGTTTGCTACTGTGTTAGATTGTATAAGCAGGCAGTATGTGCAAAATTAATGGAATATATTTACCAATATATTTATCATTCAGCATATATAATCGAGATTTTGGTAATCTTCATTTGACTCAGAAATAGCTTCATTTTTAAGTTGGCAAGAACATTATTTCAAGAGAATGATAATAATTTGCAGTGGTAAACATGGAAGCAGAGACCTCTTATTGCTAGCACTGGCAAATGGCCGGAGCAGCATACATTAGACATTTAAGTGATTTTTTTTCTGAATTGTTACCCTTTGCAGTTATCTCACCGGAAATGGGCTGAGGTCACTACCTCCAGGTGCCTTTGCGGGATCTACTTTCCTGCGATACTTGTAAGTTATAATTAAGTCAGATAGTTTGTTGGATCTTGGTAACCATGTGGTGTGGCAAATCAACTCATAACTGAGGTACCACCAACTTCCAAAAATATCCACCAGCATATCACTGAGATGCGGCTGTCAATACGAGCAACTGCATGCTCCAAATTGCATAAAAAAGTGAATATTCTGTTAAGACTAATCTTTGCAGAAAATTCATTAGGTTGTTCTAAATACTCATGTTGCCCTCCAGATACTATAAAAGTTGCGCAAAAAAGGAATTTGCTACAAGGAAAGCAAGACAATAGAAATAATGCAGATTTATATAAATATAAATAAATAAATATATATATATATATGTTTAATTAAGACAGATCACATCTAACACAGGATGTTTGGCTGCGCATGGTACCTGTTATGTCAGCTCATTGTGTGAGCATTCCGAGATACACACTGAAATTGCATGCTAACCATAAACACTGCCCTAAGATTTAGCTAGCTATGCCATCACCTAGCTAAACACAAATATATGTTAAACTGCTTAGCTAACCACTAGCTTTGCCAACATTGACATATGGGCAACATTTTTACTTCTACCAAGCAAAGGCCAATATCCGCCTGTACAACTCCCAGCCTTAACCACAGTGTGCTCAGCATCACTAGGGTCGTTGGGGAGAATGAGCCTAACATTTCTAAATAATTCATAGCTGAAGAAAAATCTCCCGAACGACACGATGTGACAGACTTCTTTGAAGTGCCAATCATTCTGCAAGAAGACTTGCTGTGCATTTTCTTTGGAAAGCCATTGTGATAAAAAATACTTCTGTCATAATTGTTAGCAAATCAAATTTAGAGGTCACTCTCTCAGCTAATTGGCAATGATCCATGCTAAAGCTTCCGTACCAGCTTGCAGCTAACAGCGGTTCATCTCACACTGTGTATAGCTAGCAAAAAGTTCCTACTACAAGTAAATGCTGGGACACCTCACCACTCCAGAAGAGCTTTTCTGAAATGTTGTGATGGTTACGTTGAGATTACCTAGAGGGTTGGGTAAAATAAACAATGTGAAACAGCATTACTCTCTCCTGCGAGACTAATAGCCAGGACGGTCTCTTTTGCTGGAAGTATAGTGAATACATTCCACCACAATTGACAGGCAGCGGCGGTCAGCTTGGAATAGCAATGGTGATAGGTGCCACAGCCAGTGGTTTAGTGATTGCCAGTAACGCGCATAATATCTCCAAATCAATAAGGACTTTACAGACACTTAAGGCAATTCAAATTGGTTTCATACGCTGACATACCAGAAATCATTTCCAAATCCACCATAAATAGGCAACAATACTTTCTACTGGGAAGCCCAGCGTAGTGCCATCTAAGGTTTTCTAAATGAAGTACATCCTCAATTCAATGCATGGAAAGCCAATACCCATTGATCATTCACTGCACCTAATTGTCTTAGCTAAATATGACACTAGTTAAATATTTCTAAGGATGGGTTAATAAACATTTTGCACCATGTAGTCAAGACAAATGATATTTAAATCATTTTCTTGTTTAGGTATCTGGATGAGAATCAGTTGACTGCACTTCCTCAAAATATTTTCGCTGAATTGTCAAATCTGAAGAAAGTGTAAGTTCCAATCTATGTATGAAACCAATTTTAACTGGTACAGAACGTGTTTCTACCACCCTCTCATTTAGTACAGACTCAGAAAGTGGCCTGATGCTACATGCATTTTTGCTGACATCTACAGGTATCTCAACAATAATCGACTAATGGAACTTCCTTCTGAAGTATTTGCTGGAAATCCAAGTCTAGACATATTGTAAGTGCTGCGCAGTAAATTTTGTCCACAATTGACCCAAACACTGGCAGTCATTTAATAAAGCCACCATTAGATGTTCATCATTGTAAGATCATTAGAAAACGGTTTGAAAGTAGACACTGCCAAGGACAGAGCACCACCGAGTTTCTGCTGATTAGAAGGATTATACAAACAGTGCAGCAGCTGTAGCGATGTGATGGAGATTGATTGACAGGTTGTGTTTGGTGATGGAGAGGAGATGTTGCGACCTGGGTGTGTATGTGGGGGGTGTGTTAGCATCTCTGTATGTGCGTATGTGTGTATGTCTGTCTGTCTTTTTGTCTGTCTGTGTCTGGGATAATGGTATTTTTATGAGAGTGTGGGGTGTAAATGAGGGTGTAGTGGGTATGCACATCTTTGCTTCATCGACTCACTTAGCCAGCTGGTTCGATAGTTAGAATCTGCCATGATGTCAGACAGATTCCTTTGTATGCTGTTTTACTCTCATATAGTTAATAACCCTATCCTGACTGTACTCCCGCCTGCGCCTTGTTTTGCTGTCTGTCTGCTGAACTGGGAAGAAGCTGGGGGGAAGGGAAGGGGGACTACTGTGCTTCATAACAACCAAAGCAGAACTCTGTTTTGGTGAAAAGGTTCACTTTGATAATTTGATCTGATTCTCACACTTGAATAGTCAGAGAAGAGCTATTTGCAGTGTAATTGTGGGTCAAAGTTTCAGTATACTGTGTATGCGGTGCCTACACACTGAAATCTATACTATGTTAAAAGGTTTAGTAACGTGTATACCTTATTGGCTGTAAACAAGCTAATGAATCAGCACAGAAAGGATAAATGGCATCGAATGGTACAGGAGCTAAGTGTTAGAAAAATAGTAAAGCCCTGCCAGGAAGCAGACATGTGACATCCCCATTGGAACATGCTTTGCCAAATGTGTGTTGGTTGGTGTGGCAGGAACTTCAAAAATGATATGTAATTTTTACAAACATAATTAATTTAAACCTGATGGAAGCCTCACAGCAAGTTTGCACTGATTCCTTCAGGTATGCTCAGGAAAATCTCTGGCACTGTTCACCATTGGCATGCCAGCTGAAAAATGCAACCATCTGGAACAGTTTTAGAAACGGAAGTGTCTATGATGCAACTCCACTATGCTCAAGCCCAGCAGCCTTCAATGGAGTGAATATTACAGAACTGCAATGTGGTAGGTTGTTGCAAAATATATAGAAATGCACCAATGAGTTGAGAACATTCTGGCAACCAACAGAGATGAACTGATTTGTAGTTATGTAATGATAGCTGGACACTGATGACAAATGTGCATTCTTGGTTGAACATTAAGCTATGTCTGTACACAGAGGTGAATGAATGTTATACAAAGACACACACTTGTTCCACCAAATATCGGTCGGCATGTACCAATAAAAATGGATTTCAAATTTGCACTTGTGGTACTGGTTATGTTGTGAATGCAACTCTCAACGGCTGTCAAGGTAACATTGACACATTCTCTGTGTTCATCTCATTTCAATGCATTTCCAAACCGATTGCATACATTCAA
>JAOWAW010145151.1:0-10489 GCA_028565695.1 Nicola tetela | reverse complement strand
AAAGGCTGTATTTCAGAACGAGTGGCGACGGGCAACACAATGTTCCACTCTGGGGCACAGCAATGAGGCCATCCATTCTGCAACCATGAAATTAGTGAGTCACAGCTACCTTAAAGATTGGATTAAGCTTCCAGACAGTCCACAAAACACAATGAAAATGCAGCAAGCCAGGTTTTGCCTGAACATCCCATTCACCTTGGATAAATTCAACTTTAGCGTCAAGCATCTATTGCTGAAACACAACATTCCAGCCCACTTGGTAAACCGCAATGGACACACACTGCAGGAATTCACCCCTAAACCATTGGCAAAACACAATACCTAATGAATGCCCTGGTAGAATTTCATGCCCAGCCCCAGGCATCTGCCAGCAACATTCCGTAGTATACAAACCAACATTATCAATAAGCCAGGATCTCTACTTTGAGATGACAAAATGGCGTCTTCACGACAGGGCTCATGAGCACATGTATGTGGCAAAGCGGCACATGCAGTCCTCTGCTTTCGGTGAGCACTGTTGCAATAAACACCAGAATGACAAGCTTGCGATCATGTTTGACATAATCAAGCGCTGCTCTGACAACCTCCACCTGCATACGAAGAGCCTATGGTGATCCAACGGCTGCAGCCAGGATTGAATTAGTGCATAGAGGATATGGGAACTGGTTTCTTAATTTGATAAACAGTGATTAACACCCTTTTACTAGCGCTATCTGTATTGTCAACTAGGTTTCAGTGTGCCTAACACCTCATGTACACGCATATCAATCACACATACACACTGTAAGCCCTGTGTAGTTATCTCCAAAGGTTGAATGTTGTTCTGATAACGGCTGATGATGGCTGTAAGGTGGCGAAACGCTCCGTATTGTTTTGTGTATCAATTCTTCCCATTTGGTCTATATTCTCTGTACGTTTTTCATTGAGAATAAAGGTGAGGAATAAAAGGTTCTTCAATCTTTTGATATCATAAAGAGAATAACTTTGCAGGATAAATGTTTGCGATATGTGACAGTTTCAAGCTTTAGCAGGGAAAAAAGTTTGCAATAGTAAGCATTGTCACAGTAGTGGTACATGTAGCCCTGCATTTGTAGGAAAACAGTTCATGACTGAGGCTGAGTATACGAAATTTATAGTGATTTTTTTCCTGCAAAGTTTCTTCTTGTTACAGTAGTTATCATTGTTTGGGACAATAGTAGTCTCTGGAGTTATTAGGAATTTGGCTAGTCACTAAAACTGGTTGTTGTAAACCACAGGTTTTACTGTATTATGCATGCAATTTAGTACATGCTACGGGTTTTCCCAGAATAAGAAACGTTTATTTCACACAAAGGTTCACTTTCATTCGAACAATGCATGGATATTAAATATTTGTAAGTGTAGACTGACCAGATACAGTTTAACCAAAGTAGGATTTCTTGCATGAAGGGAGCGCAGGTAGTGAGATTTGAGTTAAACATGATTGGAGACAAGCTGATAGCCTGCCATTGTAAGCAGAGATGCTTAAACTGACACAACCAGTTCAAGTTGATAAAAGAAAGTAGGCAATGGGCTGTACATACTTCAGATGATAATAAATGCGGTGGGGATTTTGTTGAAGGAAACATTGGATGACCTTGTTCTTGTCTACAGTAGTTGACCCTTTTTGTTTGCATGGACATAGACCAAAGCCAGACCAGTGAGACACTCCTGGCCCATGGTTGCCCTGAGGTACATCTTCAGCTGATGAAGTGTACTGATGCCACGCTCACAGGTGCATGTTGTAACTGGCCAGGTTTGCCAGAAGCTGGAGGCGAGCAATGCAAGGGCATAACGAGGCAGCAGCAAGTTTGCTTGCTGCTGGCAATGAGCTTAGCTTATTAGCATTGCTGAGACCACAAAGAATCAGATGCCACTGGTCTACCTCAGCCTTGAGGACATTCAGATTGGTTTCTGTCGGTAGATCTTCTTCATGACTGGCTGCAAAGGCAAGAGCAGCCTCCTTTGCAGAATGCACATCATCCAGGAAAACTGAGGGAAGAAGCATCATACCTTTTGCAGCAGCAGCTTGAAGCAGGGAAAAGCGAGTGTTGAGATATGTTAGCAGCTCATCCAAAAGCGGTACAGTCATATGGATGTGCCGGTACTGTTACAATGACTCTGATGGAGCATTGCCTCTATTCCTTTGTTGCTTGCACTGCCTTGGTTTACTTGGCTCTACCGAAGCCTGAAAAGCATGTTTAAATACTGTGTGGTTAGACTAGTGCTTTACAATCTTGGTTTTGACGAGTTTGATGAAGGCAAGTAATTATCAGATACCAGTGTGTGACAAAAAAATTGAGACATTTTTATTGTTTGTGGCAAGACTAATTGGCAATATATACAAAGTTTGTTAACGTTTTAGAAAAGGCGATTCTGTGTTCGAGTTTAGCACTCAGTGCAGGACAGTCAAAATTCCTCTGTCAGCTGCCTTTCTGAGCTTGCTTTTCACCCACTGGAGTACTGCTTGTACGGGCTCCCAGTCCATCCTCCTGAGGCATGCAGTGATCCTCCTTTTCAGCTGCTGGTAGGTTTTAGCCTCTCAGCATCCCTCATATACTGCTTGCTTCAGCCATAACCAAACATCCTCAATTGGCCGCAGTTGAGGCACATTGGGAGGGTTGGCATCTTTGGGCACGTACTGGACATTGTGGTCCTCCAGAAGCTCAATGGTCTCCCGGGCATAATGGGCTGATGTCAGGTCAGGCCAGAATAGGTACTGGCCATCAGAATGATGCTCGGCCAAGAGTGGAAGCAGTTGAGCAGAAATGCAGTGCTCCCTGTAAAGCTGGCCATTGGCTGAGCCCTTGTTTGGCACAAAGTACGGTTTCGAATGGCCTGCAGAGCTGATTGCCAGCCACACCAGCAACTTTGGCTCAAACTTCCCTTTGAACATGTATTTCACTGTAGCTGGGCTATTTCTTTGTCAGCTGTGGAGAAACCAGCATTGCCAGCTATCTGATCATTCTTCAGAGGGAAAAAGGATTCATCATCCATCACCAGCTAAACATCAGATGTGGCTGGACAAAAGTCATGACTCAGATTTTGGCATCTCTGTCTCTGCCTAATTTCTTGTTCTGGGGTTGATGCTGGGGCTTTCTGCTTTTTGTAATAGGAGATACCTTCCTTCAGGGCTTTTGACATATAAGAACATTCCACACCAAACTTTCTGCTCAATTCTCTTGAGGTCAATCCCACTTTGCCTGTTTCCTGCTTCATGAGACATCTCCTTGCCCTCCAATCGAGCTTGACAGCAATCCTTCCACTTCCAGACTTTCTGCTCACTGTATTCTCCCTCTCATATTTCGACAAAACAATGTGAACAGTCAATCTGACAAAACCAAGCTTTTTCAGCAGATGTACAGCACTAGACATTGTGACTGGCTTGTTCCACTCATACCACTGCACAATGGCATCATGCCTCTCCTGCTCTGACTTGCACTCCATCTTTCCTGTCAATGCATGTGCAACCTGGTAGCCATTTTATTTGTTTCTAAGGCAACCAAACTTTAAGGAGGAGATTGGTAGAAAGAAATATTCAATTCCTTCATACTTTTACGAGCTCCTGAATTTGTCTTGATTTTTTGTCACATGAATGATAAAATATTACACTTATCACCGTGTTAGAAATACTAGTCAACATAGACAATTTCTAATTGTTGACTAAGATGTATAGATTCATAGCCGAGACCAAGGTTGTAACCAGCAAATCCCAACCTGAGCTGCACAATGGCAAAGGGTGTGATGCAGCTGATCATGACTGAATGTCAAGGCTATGAATCTATTTCTCACAACCTTGAAGTGTGTGGGTAAGGGGTTGTGATCAGCAGATGGTGTGTGGGTAAGGGGTTACAACTGAGATGGTGTGAGCAGGACTCTGAATTGACAGTGCATGCACAGTATCTAAGCATATCTAAGGACTGATGATAGAGGAAAAATTCAAATTTTTACAACAACTTCAACATGAACAAGTGTAGCGACTTCGTTAAAAACAGGATCACAATCTACACACATCGTTCCTCACCTGCCAGCTTGCCCAGCACAAACTTGGTTTTTTTACAGTTTACAGACAGTTCTCTGGTAGGCCTTCAAATGAGAAGCCTGAATGCTAATCCCCAAGTCTTTCAAAACCTTGGTGTGAACTCGACTGGTAACTGAACTCAATTGGATGACGGGAAAGCAAGAATGGAGAGAAAAAGAAAAACAAGGTAAGCGGGTGTTTGATACTTGTGATTGAAAGAAAAAATTATGCTGCAGGGACAAGGGGAAGATCTTCAATTTGCTGATGTAAAACAAGTACATGAGGATTGGCTTGTTGCTCTGTTAAGTCTTCTGAGTCGTTGGCACCAAGGTTGCCATCGTCTATGTTGTCGTCATTGTCATCAGTGTCTTTGCCATTATTGTTTTGATTTGGTTGGGTATTTGGCCTAAAAATTGTTTTCCTTGCTGTTGTTGCTTTATCTCTCACTGCATAAAGCAGACCTCTCTCGCAGATGAAGAAGTGGCGGTTTCCTGTTCACTGGGTCAAGCAACCGTCATGAAATGAGTGCCCACATCAGAAAAGATGAGCCATTGACCCAGCTTTGGCTTGGCATCCTCCAAAGTCGCAGGCTCATTGCTGTTGCAGGAGGAGATCCTGTTCAGCGCCAAAATCGTTCTTCAATTATGTTTGCTTATGAAATTGATAGCCCAAAGGTAGCAGTAGATTTTTCATCACGATGTTGCCATAAATACGAGGAAGAACCCATTGAGTTTTGTTTCATCGCTGCCTTGGTTGGGAGGCTGCTCCTGGCCAGTAAAAGGGTGAGTACCAATTTCTTGAATGATGTTAAAAATAAACCTGGCAGCTTTCACCCTTAGATGGTAAAGGTGATTGTGGAAAAAATTTGCTTGTGGAGGTGGAAGAAGCCAAGAACTAAAATTGTGCAGATTGTTTCTGCTGTGGTCAATCCAAATTGCCTGGTTACGAATGGTATTTACTGTGTCATATTCATTTGTTTCACCACGAATTTGGCCGTGGAAGTGCTCGATAGGATTTTCATCCTCTTCCTCCATGTAAGTAGACACAGCATTAAACATTGGGTGGTGTATTAGTCTCCAGTAGAGCCTCTGGGACAACCATATTAATGGTGATTTATCATAATGCTTCTTTTGGTATATCCAAAACATGACCCAGACTTGCATGACTGCAAGGTAGTATGCTTCAAACTGATTACTTTTAAAGATCACTGAGTAAATTGACAGAGTGAGGGGGATGGTATTATCCAAGAGGTGAAGCAAAGACAAGAACTGAAGATCTTTGAAGCAGCCATATTGTTCCAAGACTTGCTGATGGATCAATGTCCAGCCACCATAGAGCAGTTCGAGCAGCACGGTGATTCACCATGGCTGTGGCTTATTGGCCAACTGCTTCTGAAATAAACTTAAATGAAAACGTTTGAAAAAACCTATATGCTTGAGAACAATGTTCTCCTCACTGTTGAGAGAAATATGAAGGGGTCTCATTGGTGGTGCAATATTTTGCAAAATTTGTGGCTGAAAGATCTCATTGTAAGCAATTTGGCAATGGTAAAACTGAGCTGGCCAGTCACCAGGAGTGAGGATAACAAATTCTTTCATACAATCTGCAAGCATTGTATGGGGTAAACATTTCCAGCTTCAGTGGTTGCTCTGCACAGTCGATCAGGTGGCTGTTCCCAGCACCTCATGTTAACCTTATGTTATTATTTTCCCATACATATGTGTGGTCAGCTGGTTTCTCTCATTTTCAGGGGTAAAAATTTCTGCTTGGACTTGTATTGGTGCTGTTTCAGTGGATGGCTTCAAGATCAGTGTCATTTTGTGTACAAATTCCATGAAAAGACTTGGAATGTCAACATCAGCTGGGTCATTAATTGGTCCCACATGGTCACCATGAGCAGGAATTGCAGGTCAGTCAAAGACATGAATCAGGACAGTTGCCATGTTGGCAATGTCTGTAGTCTTCACAGAAGTGGGCCAGCGAATGGCATGAACATTCGTATAGTCGTCTACCATCAAAAGAATATGCTTTTTATTAACTAAAGCTGCCTTGATAATGTCATTGATGTTACTGGCATGTGTGCTATTGCCTTCTTTAACCAAAGAATGGAATTGCTGTTGGTTAACTGAAGCACCCAGGTTGTGCATGGCTATTAAGCCAAGGTCACTTAAACCATGAGAATGGAGAAACGAGGCAATATCCCTCTGCATCCAGTTGTAGATCTGCAACTGTGATGTCTTGCATTTGTTGTTTTATATTGTGTACAGGAATGATCTGTGTGTAATGGCGTCATCAGTTTTACCAGCTCTGAAAAAATTGTTGGCACACATTTGTCGACACGGAATTGTTCGACCACATCCGGATTGTACGATGGTTGTTTGGCATCCTGTTCCTAGGAATTGTGTCAGTGCCAAGCAAACATCAGCAATTTGCTGTTTCAAACTTAGCTCTGCAGAGACTGTTGTCCTGACATCCAGCACCTGTATGCATGCTGTTGCCTGTTGGTTCATTTTGACAAAAAAGGAACAAGGGTGTTCTTTAAAAAAGTTGCTGTGTTCTAGCTGCCATGCATGTTTATTCTTACCATGTTGGCAATTGTCTGTTCTGTTGGCTGATCATTCGCTCTGGTTTGCTGGGCACCATCCTGGAATCATAGAGTTAAAAATATTACTTTGCATCACCCTTAAATATGTGGAATACTTTCATCACATTGCGGTTGTATACTTACAATAAATTTTGAAGTGTATCTTGTGATGGT
Organism: Nicola tetela; assembly: GCA_028565695.1. Classification (NCBI taxonomy): domain Eukaryota; kingdom Metazoa; phylum Porifera; class Calcarea; order Clathrinida; family Clathrinidae; genus Nicola; species Nicola tetela. Next base: position 3,692 of record JAOWAW010145151.1, on the reverse strand, counting down.
AATGTGTCAGTAGACACAGATTGTTAATGAGTCTTCTGCCAAGAAAACATTTGATGGATTGCAATTATAAAAACAATACTTTTGTTGAGAATCCCTTGTTGAGTGATAAATAGATGTATTTCTTGAGACCAATACTTGTGTGAAGAGATGTCTGTAAGCTGGCTTATTGACAAGCTTCCCCAAGCAGTCTTCACAGAGCTTTTCTCGTCTGTTAAGGCAGAAACTGTCACCTTGGACGGCATGCAAGAGACAAGACGAGGCTGTTCATAATGGAGAATTATCACTGGAACGCCACAGCCTGTGCAGTGGGTTCCTGCAGGATGGGACAAAACAACCATTAGCGCCAGCACGGTGCTTTTTGCTGACAAGCACAAACACTACAAGGACCATCACGACGACTGCCAAAGAGATTGACGGTGCAGACAACTCATGATGAGGTGAAAGCCTCGCATGATGGGAAGTAAGTAGTATGCTTCATTATCGATCCCCTGGCCCTCCTCTGACTTTCAGTGAAAGCGTGTGACAGCAAGGATAGTCCAGACAGCCTTAGAAGCTCATGATTCAGACTGACAGCTGCAAAGAAGTGTATATTGCTGTGACATTATTGGCAGCTGTCATGCCTGTGTTGACGATCGATTAGTCGACAGGGATGTGCCGCAACACACCCAGCAACACTTCTGACTCACACAGACTCAAACAAGCCTCCTGAGTTCCCGCCACAGTAGAATTCCCGCTTTTTCTGTAGTGTGTAGGAGGGACTTCCCCTTGTAGTAGCCCACGTTTCAGTACAATGACATGGCTAGATGACGATACCAAACCTGTTGAATTGGTCAATCAATCAGGGACAGTACGGCCAACAACCTCTTGACAGGAGGTCTCCTGTAAGGCAATCCTGTCAAGTAACTCTGCTCATGCTATCGAATATGTTTATCTAAATGTTTTTCTTTCAGTTATTGACTTTACCAATCACAAAGACTTGTTTTCTAAAGCACCATCTCCCACCTTGCCCTGGCCTTGGAGCCATCTTTTTCAACACCATGTTTTGCAGCATGGTTGCCTTGGATATTCTTGAATGTGCTATCAATTCAGAGTCCTGTTGATGATGGGTGGGTAAGGGGTTGTGATTAGCAGATGGTGCGTGGGTAAGGGGTTGTGATTGGAAATTCACCACCTCTTAGGAGATAGGCAATTTGTATGGGTGACATCATGTGAGTTGTGAGAAGCTTATTTCATTGTGATTATTGTTTAAGTTACTAGTACTTACTCAGCCATTCTGGTAATGTCAGCCCACCATCTTTTGTGTGTCTGTTCCACTGTGTCGCACACCACCTGCAGGCTGGAAGTGGTGCGCTTCACCTCATTGTACGCTTGACATACGTCCTTGGTAAAGCTTTGAAGGCTGGGTTAACCCATGGATGTAAAACAGCACCTTTGCAGTTAGGTGAAAACTGACAATAAAGGAAAACAGTGTGATTGATTATAGCAGTGATGACTCTTTTGTCCTGGTCTTGTGATTGTAGTCTGCGCTGTCTGCCACCTTTTCCAGCACAGACACCACTGCTTGGTAGAGCTCATCGAATGTAATCAGAGCATGATGTCATTCCACCCATCTGGTGCGGCAGAGATCAAACAAGTTTCCTTTTTGCACTGTCAGCCAATCCTTCTTGCTCATAATGGTCATTTCAAGGGCACCCTCACGTTCTGAAGATTGTGCTCAAAGACCGCAGTTGTTCAGCATCTGAAGTACTTTCTCTGCCAGAGCTCGCCCCGTGACACCTTCATCACAAAAAGTATACCAAGGAACTCCTCTCAAATTTTATGGTTGTCCACAAACCTGACAACTACATCTGTTCCTGGTTACTGCAATCAGTGGCCTCATTAGCCAAAATTGAGAAAAAGGAACCTTCCTGATCTCCTCCAGCAGCTCTTCTTTGACAACTTCCCCACAGCTTTGAACAAGCTTGTTTTGTATCTTTGGAGATTGGTAAATGACTTGCCGGCCACCGCTGCCAGGAAGTGAATGGAAATCTCTTGCCACAGATTTGTCGCCAGCTTCCAGGTGGAATGTAAGCAAAGACAAGAAGTTTCCTGGGTTTGTCTCAAGGTCTTCTTCGGATGATGGATCCCATCTTTCTGATCTATTGCCTCATACAGCAAGGCTTTGTCAACCGCAACTCTATGATGCTGATGATGAATTTCAGCTTTTTTTGAGATTTTCATCCACTAACTTTTGAGTAGTGCCGTGCAGTTGGTGTATAAATGCAGGCTGCTCCCTAGCCATTACCAACCAAAATGATGCTTTCATGATCACTGACTTACAGTGTTCTTGCTCATTGTGCTTCTTCAGAGTTGTGGAAGAGCTAGTGAAATTGACCATTGGAGCAGTCATCAATTTGCCACCACTGCTATGATCCTGAACTACAAACGGAATGCACAGAAAGCAAAATCTGCCATCACAGGACTTTGAATACACCAGCCATGGATAGAGGCTCAGCCACCTGAGTTGAAACGTGCACTTCCAGCCATAGAGCTTTTGAACCAGGAACTTGAAATCACACATGGGGCAAAAATGGCTCCAGCAGTTTCACTTTCACATTCAATGGAAGGCCACAAGGATTGACACCCCACTTTGACACATCATGTCGGTAGATGCTTCCGATATCACCAATTGAAAACTCTGGTAGGAACTGCTCAGCTACATGTATCTCCCAGTCATCATTGGCAGATGAACGCAAAGTGGTCTTGAGAATGTTGTTGCAGGCTGGTGTTGATGGCTCTGGATTCATAGATAGCTGGAGTTCATCCGGGACCTGCGATGCCGGCTAGGGCTCCACTAGACGTTTCGCCTACGCAAAAGTCGCTCTTATAGTTACCTGGCTCTTGGGCCTTACTTGCGCAACATCCTAAATCCAATTGTGTTTGGAGTTTATTCTTCTGTCATTTGTTGTTTCTCTTTGTATTCATCATGAAGTGGCCTGACCAAGAAGAACGTCGTTTTATGAAGTTGTGGGAGGAAGAGTGGAAGTCAGAGGGGCAGATGAAGATGAAGAAGCGGCAGCGGTCTTGGTGTGGTCACAAAACTGAAGAAGTGGAGCGAGGAGAAGGGGCATGGGGTGACTTGACTGAGGAAAATGTGCGCCACAAGCTAGATAGTCTGCAGAAAAAAGGAAAAAGCCTTCTCAAAAAACATGTAGGTTTGGTCAACCAGGGAAAATGTCCCAAGAACTCATGCTCCCATATGCCTACTCCATGCAGCCCCAAAATGGCGACTCTGTCAAAAACTGCTCAATATCTCAAAGAACAAGGGCGTACAAGCCATGATAGCCTGAAGTCCTTTTAGGCCAGACGTGTTCTGTCAACAAGACCAAGACCAACATCAAGAACGATCTAAAGATGAACATGTGCGAACGTCATTGTATGATATGCCCAACGACAAATTGTCATCCTTGCACAAGGACGGCTTCCTGGACCTTTGGCGATCCATGGACATAACTCGTGCAAATGAAGAAGAGAGCCCTGCCTTGCAAGTGCATGATGAATTACAGCAAGCAGTTGCAGCACTGATTCAACACATGTACCCACATGTGGACCTCCCACATGACGCCATACTTGTATCTATGGAGATGGTAGTATCTACAGTGCTGCAACGACGCCCTCACGACAGTGTGTGTGATTGCGTGTCATAGACTTAA
>JAOWAW010145140.1:0-10489 GCA_028565695.1 Nicola tetela | reverse complement strand
TATGCCACACACATACATACACACACACAAACTGATCACACACTGACAATACACACAGCTGCACCATGGAAGGACACACCATATGCCAGAATCCATATTACAGTATGTTCTATGAAAATTAGCGTAACAGATTTTGTTCTTTTTATGGCATTATTTCTAGGCTACTGGTGAGAGCTCAAAATGCAGCGCAAGTGTCTTCTCCAACAAAGAGAATGACTAGTCCATGGAACAGTCAACTAAGCGGCATTGTGACTTCTTAAATTTTCTCACACATCTGGCTTTCTTCTTTTTTATATTTTTCTAATTGTCACAAACTTCCATTTTCATGTTTCATGCAAGCTTTGCCATAACATAGTTATTAATGAAAATTAAATATTTCACAAAGACCTTTTCCTCACAAAATTGACAGGTTAATGTTCCAACAATTGCAATTTTCTCTGTATTCCATACCAGATATTGACATCTTTGCCTTGTTCTCTGATTTTAAATTGTTCATATTTTCATTAAAAATAAAGACATCTACCAAGCTTTGATTGATATTTTTCTTCTTCAGTTGGAGTGTCTGGAGAAATGTACCTCATAACAGTGATAATAGTTAAACTGTTTCTGTTGCTTTTCTCTTAGTTAAGTAGAACTTACGACTCTTTCATAGAAGTGAATGTTTAACCCTGCACAAGCAGATAATTGTTTTTTTTCTGATTTCTTGGCTTCACACCACATACCCAGTCCAAAAACTACAACGCTTCATGGTCAGTAAAAAAAATGCTGATATCTTTTCAATAGAACCATACTGTAAAGCAACTTAACGTTACAATAACGTTATTCCAACAACACATTAGAAGTCTTAAAATTCGCATGTGTTTGGTGGGGGGGGGGGGGGCACTTGTCACAGAACATGGAAACCAAGTGATGCCATAAAGTCATAAGGTCTTTTTGTTTGGTGTTGATCATTCAAAACTAAAAAGGTATTCTCTGATGAGCACATAACCAGAAGAGCAGGAACTCTTGTGCAAACTGAAAGAAAAGGAAGTGCACACTAAGCACAGCAGAGAACATGCAACAACAAGAAGGCCAGGGTACACACTACATGTAAAGCACCGGTATGCATACACACAAATTATAGCCTAAGCCATAGGAAGCTGGGCCACACACTAATGTACACGTGCATACAAAATACATCTCACTGTGGCACAGCACACCCACAAAACATCACTAATGATAACTTTATTACAGTACTACTGTTGGCTGGTCTAAACATGTCTTGTGTGTAAGCCCTCTCCTGACTACAACTGTAGAATGAAGCTGTGCATCTCATATCCCTCCCCATCTTGCCACAAACATCTTATTGCCGTTGAGCCTTTCTTACGCACACACAGAAAGAGCCATGACAGGACGCAACACATACAATGCAAAGTCTAATGAAATTCTCTTTAACATTAGGTCTTTATAGTACCACCACTAATGCAGTTTTTGTACACCATTACTGCATCACTTCACAGAAACTGAACGTTAGTTTTGCTAAACCTACTACAATTAAGAACTTATCAAATGAAAGACACCACCAATTTGCACTGCTTCATAATCTACCCCTTGTTTAAGAGCTCTTACTTGAAACATACAGAAGGCTGTAGCAAGCAAACAACTAACACAACTTACATGAATGCAAAATTCTACAGTAGGATTCTAAAATGGCACATATTTTATTGGTGAAAACTTCATTTACAAACAGACAGAGCAGTTGTTGCCAAATAGCAGAATTACACCATCCTCTCTGCAGTTCATGATCAGCACTATAACAATATGCATGAACTGTTACCATAAGTGAAAACATGTACAAGTCAGTCACCAGAGCCTGAGTTCCTATCAAGCCCATTGGCATGGATTTTTGTAATCAATAAAAGGATAAAAACATTCCAAACATTCTTTACATTTTTCTCTATTGTCCTTAGGTCTAGCTGACTAGATGACAAAACAGAAAAATGAAAGATGTCTCAAGTTATGCCAAATTTTCTCAAAAACTGCTCTATGGAGAGATCGCATGAATACTTCTCACTGCCTGAAAAGAAGCGAGAAGGCACTGCATCTAGCAAAGCCTTCATGCAAGCCTCCTTAATCTGAGTTAGCCATATTTACCACTGCTGTGCATGTGCTCCATTCACACGGTTTCCTTGAGCTGGTGACGTAGAATCCCTCATACTGCTACCTTCCCTCCCTCCTCTCCCAGGCTTCTTCCTAATTTGATCTTCCCTCCCAACCCATCCCTGCTTGGTACTACCTATGTGTCAGTTCTGGTAGTATTTCTCTTACCTTCAGGTTCTACCATGCTAATTTTCTTTCTCTCTGTGAGTTATCTTTGTGGATGGCCAAGTTGTCATTCTTGTCCCAGTCTTTTGTCCTCTGCAATGGGGGTATCTCTCGTCATCGACTTTGGGCCAAGGGTGGCAGTGAAAAATTATTTTTATTTCATTTGCTTTTCAGGAATGGTGATCTCCTTGATATAGCTTATTCCAGCCCCAGCATCCCTGGCCTTGATGTGTTTCTCAGTGAATTGTCTTCATACTGATCATATATACCTCAGGCAATGCCAACATTTTGACAGTCGACAACTTGAGTGTGTGTGTGTGTGTTTGTGTGTGTGTGTGTGTGCATGTGTGTGTGTTGTGCTGTGTGTGCATGTGTGCACATACTGGGCTTGGTGTTTTCTGCATGGTTTGCTTGTATAGATGTTCATGCATGCACATGTAGTTAATATATGGCATAGATAGAGACTGCACATACTGAAAGCATGTGACAGCAATAAGGAAATTAGTCATTCCTCACAGTTCTGGTAGAAATGCCAGTTGACAGATGTTGCTCAATGTATTGGAATTCAATAAGACAATATGTGGAAGCAAGTCTATTAGGTGACAATTTACCTGTCATTTAGAGCAACTGTTAGAATTGCATGGGTAGATTATCCAATGTCTTAGTAAATGTCCTATTTAAGTTGCACACGCTCACAGTTAAATCACATGGCCACATCCTGGGTAGTAGTAACATTCCTGCTTACAACCTCAGCCCAGTACAGACCAGCTTAGCTTATGTTCTGGGTCACAAATCTGTTAGAAATTTGAAGCTATGCAACACTGGACACAACACGTACTCCTAAGCAGTGAAAAACATGAGCTGAAGTTTTCACACACAGGAAGTTATTGACAACCCAAACCGTATCTTAGCAACAGCTTAGTAGACCAGTACATCACTCTATTCAATTTATGAGAAGGCAATGTACAACATTTATGTCACTTTCAGCAAGTGCCACTCTACATGGCATTACAAATAGCTGAATTATCGATTCATTCACCTCTACAGACAAATTCCCCGGCCCAACTTAAAGCCCCAATTGCTTCAACGTTGATCAGTAGCATGCTGAAGTTTTTTTTCTTAACTAAGCATTTCAGATCCACCTACCAGTGTGCACTGAAGTTGATGCAATTTTCCACAAAACTCCCAATTTCTGCCTTGTGTCTTGGCAAATGATTCTTACACCTAGATCTATTTAAACAGATGGGACCCATGCTTGTCAAGGTAATGACCTTTGCCTTCGTTGTCGACTCCCTTCCTCTCCACCTTCACCAGTGAAGAGTTGTTGCATCTGTCCCTGTTCCCTTAGCGTGGTTTGTAGATGTTCCGCGCTTGCTGACAAGCTTTGCAGGTGGTGACGACGGTGGGGTTGCAATATTTGCCTAAATGTTGCGGATGGTCCTCCTTCTAGCGCACCTGTTCCTTCCTCTGCACCTTCACCACTGAAGGGCTGTTGTGCCAGCATGGTTTGCAGCAGTTGTTCTGAGCTTGCTGACAAGCTACGCAGGTGCTGACACTGATGGGGTTGTGACATTTGACTAAATGTTGTGGATGGTGAATCTGTTGTTTCTGATGAGGATCTCTGCCTAGGCACAGACATGGAAGAACGTTCAGTTCCCTCTGCAGTCATCTCTGCCATCAAAAGCCTTCTCAATCCTGCATATACTGTCTGATCGTGAAGCGTCGGGAGGCTTCTTCCTCGGTGACATGTTCTTTGTTGAGTTGTTTGCCTTTCTGCAGTTGATAGAGATTTTCGTCTGCTTGGTGACCGTATATTGACCACTGGTTCATTTGCCACCGCTGGTTTATTTGTCACTGACGAGCGCTGCTGACTTACCAGAGGTAGTGATGATTGCCTTGTTTGTGACAGTCTTTGCTCACTCCCAGGTTCTTCTCGATCAGTTGACGATGATGCACTCCTTCCTTGTTGCTGTGTCACAAATGCAGACAGATCTCTATGCATGTCAGATTGATGCCTAACTGTTTGGGCTCTCTTAACATCAGCCTCAGTGGCATGTACAGCCAATCTCTGTATCTCCCTTGAGATAGCTAAGCTAGTTGTCCCTTCTTGAACTACTCTGGATTCAGACACTTGTCCGTGAATTTGAAGTCTTTGTTCTCTTTGTGTACGCTCACCAGATGAAGATTGAGGTATATCTTCTCTTCGTATGTTCTCACCAGATTCTCTGCTGCTCTGTCCCATTGATTCTCCCTCTGCAACAGAATGATCATGGTCACTCGTGTGCCCCTCTAGCAGCTCTCTTTCCGTTGTTGAACTGCTGTTCCCTTCATGCTCTGACACTGACGCTGACAACCAACTATTTGGTGTTTGTTCTTGCTGAGTAGATCTAGACATAATTCCATCTGTTGTTGACCTCTCCAATGAAGTTTCTTGATGTCCTGTTGACTCTGACAACTCTGATCCAATAGAGCTGGTGCCTTCTCGCTGGCTTAGAGCAGGCTCAGACATCTGCCTGTGGATTTGAAGTTCCAATGCTCTGTGCACTCTGTCTGCTGGTACAGATGTTTGCCTACCTAATGAGACCCTCTGAACAACAGATGTATGCTCCTCAGTTGACTGTGACAACTCCCTTGGTGCTGTGAGGCTGGTATTTCCAGACTGCCCTATCACAGGAACTGATGTATGCCTGGTCAATGGAGCTCTTTGCTGTGTGCGAGTGCTTCCCACAGGTAACGACTTTCGCCGGTCTCTCCTTGCTAACCCATGAGCTGTTTCTTCACTTGTTCTAGGTGACTGTCTTCTTCTAACCGGTAGCAAGGTCTGCCTACTTTCAGCTGCGAGCTGCTGAGTACCTGATGACGAACTACCACTAGTCTGCGATCTTTGCTGACTTTGCTCAGGCGTGTCTGATACAGATGTGCGTCTTGACTGCACTGATAATTGCTCACTAATGGTTGGTAGATGTTGTGCAGTCACTTGCTCCCCATGTGATGATTCAGGTGCTTGTTGGTGAAATTGTGGTGCTGACACTCTTCTTAACAGGGAGGGTCTATGTTCTTGCTGACGAAGGACAGGAACTGATTGCTGCCTTGGAAGAGGCAGTCGCTGCATTCGTTCTCTACCAACTCGTTTGCCTGCTTGTGCCTGAAGACGGGGTGCAGATGAGCTTCTTGGCAATGAGGATCTTTGTACCCTTTGCTGGGTAATGATAGGCTCTGATCTGTGTCTTGAGATAGGTTGCTGTTGCCTTTGCCTGTCACTTGCAGCTACCGGTTGTGATTCATTCAACAGCGGAGCACTAGCAGCTACCAGTCGTGATTCATCCAACGGCAGAGCACTAGCAACTACCGGTCGTGATTCATTCAACGGTGGAGCACTAGCAGCTACTGGTTGTAATTCATTCAACGGCAGAGCACTAGCAGCTACTGGTCGTGATTCATTTTCTTGCTGGGGCTGTTCTCTGACTTCTTGCTGGGTGGAAGAAGCTTTGTGTTCTGAGTGCTGAGAAGTGTGTGACACTGGACTGTCTCTCTCTGGCTTACTGTCAGCTTTTTCTCCAGTCTCCTTTTTTTTCTTCATTTTCTTCTCCTTCTCTGTCCTTCGCTTCTCCTCCTCTGCCCTCCGTTTTTCTTCTTCCACCCTTTGTTTTTCTTTTTCGGCCCTTCGCCTTTCTTCCTCTGCCCTCCGCTTCTCTTCCTCAACTCTCCACCTCTCCACCTCTTCTTCCTCCTTCATTTTTTTGTAATGGTACAACACATCAACACCTCTGGAACTATACTCTGTTTCAACACGCTCTTGTTCCCTTTCAATTACCTCCCGTGTTCTGAGGCAACCTGCACTTCCAGTGGCCTTAGTGAGATCTCGATGTTTGGCCGTAGCAAGAAAGAAACCACTTAAGCTGCATATCAACCTGTCACCGCCATCTTCTGAACTTCCTGCTATCAGTGATTCCTTCACCATAGACCATGGAGGCAAGTTCCAACCAGATCTCTTGCCAGCATAGAGTTCCTTCCTTATTGCAGCACCAAGTTGAGCGCTGAACACCAAATATGTGTCGCTTGGATATATCATCAAAGATCTGTTGCACTCCAATATACTGCAGTACCTGCCAGACAAAGCATGAATCCAATGAGCAGGGATATTCCCCTACAGTACTTGCACACATGTAATAGACAATGGAGTCCATGACCACATGATATCCTTTCACTGATTTTGAAAAACTGAAATAAAATTCTCTTCAGTTGTGAAATCAATAGTTTAGAAGACTTGAAGAGGCTGCTAGGTCTGAGTTTTAGAGTAAATTCTGGCACTTGAGCAAATCGAGAGTGTTTGCTAATCATTTGGATGAGTCATACCAGGAAGTGTGTGTTTGACTAGAGGAAGCTGAGCATACAATCAAAGCTCTGAAGATGAAAAATGCTCATCAAGGTGAGAAAATTGTTAAGCTCGAGGCAAGAATTGAAGCCCTTAAAGAGGATCATGAAAGTAATGAGTGGAAAAGAAGAGCTCCGAATCTGATTATTCAAGGGCTGTCGGTGGAAAATCAGTCACAGAAAGACACCCTTGATTCTGCCAAGAAGCTTCTTGTAACAAAATTATAGAAGTTGACGTATGCCCTACGGAAGTAGTGTGTATTCGAACCCAAGACAAACAGATCGTGTTGAAGCTCAAATTAATTGTTCGTTTTGAAAGCACACCTGACAAGTTAGCTGTTCTGAAGAATTGCTTTACGCTGAAGAACTATCCAGGAATCCATGTGTGGGAAGACCTCACCCCATGACAGCAAGCCAGGAAAAAAGCCCAAATTCCAAAGTTTAAGGATTTGCAGAAGCAAGGAAAAATCACTTTTTTTCATGGAGACAAGCTTTTTATGAAAGAGAACCTGAGCGCTACACCCATTCTTGCACAAATGGTCTAAATTAGCCCGTGCTGCTGCTGTTCTGTGGGTTCACAACAAAATTATGTGCTCAAAATGACAACTACCACTGGTTCGATAAGGAGTGATGATTCTGAATGTGGAATTGTGAAACAGCATACTAGATCCAATAAAACTCATGCCTCTGGTGGTCGATCCACATTCTTGTCATTTAACGTACAGTCACCTTTTAATAAGATGGCTGACCTGGAGTGTCTAATTCTATCATTGAACCCCACCCCTCTATTTATAGCAGTTATGGGGACTTGATGTCAAGATTCGGACATGGACAGCTTTTAGCACATCTCAAATTATAAACTATTTTGTCAGGAGTGCATTTACCGTCACAGTGGCAAAGTATAGCTTTATGTTCACACACCATCAACTACCCAATGCTGCTATTCTTCAGATCTAGAAACCAAAAATGAAGACCTCCGAGTGGAGATCATGCTACACGAACTAAATCGTAAGTTAATCATCTGCACAACATATTGTCCTCCAAACTCTGATCAACAAGAATTTGTACTTAATCTTGAGCAGTCTTTGTGAAAACTTTGTCAATCCCATCCCTTAGACTGCCTAATAACCGGCAATTTCAATGGCAAATGTAGTTATTGGTTCGAAGGTGATCCAACCAATCACTGTGGCAAGGCGTAGTAATACCTATTTCAGACATACTCGCCCTGACAAGCCGTCGATTTTGTAACTCACTGCCATGCTGGTCAACTACAAGCATGCCTCAACCTTGTGGCTACCAACATTAACAACGTGGAGATGACCTCTTCTGCTCCATTGGGCTGCTCAGACCACGTAGTTCTCATTGGTCATTTTTCCGTGGTAAATTCTTCTGGAAATTAGAGCTCGAGGGGCAGCACAACCTGTCATTGTGTGTGATGTTGGAAAAAAGCTAATATCCCTGAGTTGAAGCAAAATATTCAGAACAAAGACCAGACGGACATCACTACCTGCAATAATTTACAAATGGCTTAGAATCAATGGTGTAGCAAACTTCTCTCTCTCTGGCAACAAAGTCAATTCCCCAACATTGGTCAAGCTCTAATTCTCATTTGCAACCTCGACCATGGATGACAAATGAGCTCAAATCAGAAATAAAAACAAAACACAAACTTTATCAGAAATACAAGAAGACTAAAGAGGATTCTGACTGGGCAAAATACAAACAACAGCGCAATCATGAATGCACTCTACTCAGAAACACCAAATCAAAATATGTCAATATTGCTACCAGTGCAGACTCTATTAATATCGACCAAAATATGCATGGCGAATCTCAGGACAGTCATTCTCGTCTCCACCCACTCCGACCACATCAGTTACTGAGATGCCTTCTAAAACAACATGATTCTGCAATTCTTGATCTGATATGTCCACAAACTGGTGATCGGGTAAGCTCTGACATAGGAAAGGCAACTCTGCTGAATGACTACTTTATCAGCCAGTACGCACAATCAACCTCAGGTTCATCATCCCCACCACCTATGCAGGTACCTCCCTCTGCAAGACTACTGCTTGAGATGTCAGTCACTGAAACCGAAGTACCCAAACGTCTCACAGTGCTTGATGTTCAGAAAGCTGCTGATGATGGCTTACCAACAAGGCTTCTCAAAGCAGTTGCTAATGAAATATCTCCTTTGTTACTTACGTTACCCATTCAAATTAAGTCTGTCAACAATCCAGTTTCCACAAGAATGGAAGGAAGCTAATGTTACACCTATATTTAAACAGCATGGCTTACCATTTCAACTGACTAACTACAGACCAATTTCTCTCCTGAGTGTTACATCGAAAGTCCTCAAAGCGATCATCTACAAGCAACTGTATAAGTACGTTGAATGGATACTGCCAGATACTCAGTCCAGTTTTCGACACAAGGATGGTTCGGTCCTACAGCTAACCAGGATTGTCCATAACCTTGCAACTGCATTAGATTACAGACAGGCTGTTACTGCCTGTTTCTATAACATCTCCAAAGCATTTGATCAGGCGTGGCACGATGGTCTGATTTACAAACTCAATCATTACAGAATTGGCAAGTTTGCTCTGGCATGGTTTAAGGGGTATCTGAGTGAAAGGAAGCAAAGAGTGCATGTCAATAACACAACATCCACTTGGCAATCTATTCCTGTGGGGGTGCCCCAGGGTTCTGTACTTGGGCACTTATTTCTTATTTATACTTTCCATGCACTATCTCCTCTGCATCAGTAGAATGCAATCAATTTGCAGATGATACATGCCTAATCTCATGTCATGAGCAATCAGCGGTTTCCGTTGCTCATCTGTAGGATTCAGTAATGAGCACAGGAAAGTGGCTTGCAGATTGGAGACCAACTGTTAACAAACAGAAGACATTTGTCGTGGAAATACAAAGGCAGAATCTGCCATTGAACATGAATGTTACCCTCAACGGTTCAGTCCTGAATGTAGCTGAAAGCCAACGTCACCTGGGTGTTACTCTCTCTTCTGACCTGCGTTGGATGCACCACATCAGAAGAGCGATCAGTAAAGGAACTCAACTACTTGGTCTACTAAAACACCTGTGAAACTCACTGTCAACTTCTGCTCTCTCTATGTTTCATCATGTTTATATCAGACCCATAATTGAATATGCCAGTGTTGTTTGGCTGGTGCGGTATCCCAAAATACCTGGCAGATAAGCTTGAGCGCTTTCAACAAAAAGCAGCTCACATTATTCTGAACTTGCCTCTTTTCAGTGACAAAACACGTCCTTCCACACTGCTAACATAGCTACAGTGGCCGACATTAGCATCCCATCGGTGCCATCAGCTTGCCCTTCTCAGCTACTGCATGTATACAGATGAGATTCCAATTCACTTGCACAAAGTAATACAACAAAGGAAGACATTAAAATACCAACTCCGTTAACCACCTTTGAACTGTCTTTTCCGAGGACTAAGGTCATTTGCGAGTCATCCGTCTATGCTAGCTGAGACAAACAATAATCTGCCATTAAACTTAACTAAGCTAAAAACATACAAGGAGTTCAAAAATTCCTCTGCAGACAACATTCTAACTTCTATATGCAGCTGTAGCACATTTTCGTTTCCTTATTAATAGCTAGCTTTCCAATCAGCTCACTATAGTATCTGACACAACCTTGACCATAACAGTCATCTTTGTTGTTTAGTCGTTTTATGACTAACTACAGCATGTACTTGTAATTTATCTACAGTGTTCACTCATATTAACCAGCCTGTAATATCAATGTTATCCCCTCTCACTGGCAGACA
>JAOWAW010145129.1:0-10489 GCA_028565695.1 Nicola tetela | reverse complement strand
AGAGAGAGAGAGAGAGAGAGAGAGAGAGAGAGAGAGAGAGAGAGAGAGAGAGACAGAGAGAGAGAGAGAGAGAGAGAAATCCCCGATATGCACTTGCATGTAGTTTGCAATATACTACGTAGATACTCTGTATGTGTAACACACTCATGAACACAGAGGCAATAATCATGCAACTACCCTGCCAAGGAACCCATCCTTAGTCCCCATGGGCCTGACTCAGGTAAAAATAAATGGGGAGGCATCAGCTACCTTGGTTGGCCAAGTTAGTGGTGCCACATGATCCATATAGGGAACCCTGATTAGTAAAATTTGCTGGTGGCTTATGCATTTGCTTTCCATGTATATTATTACTTTTATGTGTACATCATGTCTGTATAATTGTGTTGGGGCACATGTGCTTCTGCTTCTTCTAGACCACAGCACGGTGTTCTAGCTATGAACTGTTTTTTTGACCAGCTAACAAAAAGCAGTGACCATGGAGGCTGCTTTCCACATGTTGAAACACTGAAAGCTAGGTTTTCTGCCGATGAGAAAGGCCTTATCAACAGTGTGCTGTATTTTCTAGCCTATAAGCTATGTCTGAGTATTAGCTGCACTTCAAAGTCCACAGATTGTGTAGACACTGGGAGCTTTCTCATAGTTTTAGCTTTTACATGTAGCACCATGTTTCCATGGATACTTCTGGGTACGCCGGTCCCACATGTACCGTACACATAGATCTATTGTCGGCTATTACTTACCGTATTTGCTGAATTACAATTTGCAGGCAGGTGCATGTTTCGCATAGGTTTTTGGGGTTCCGGAGAACCCTCTGAAAAATTCACAGTAGGTATCAGACAAGGAGTGTACTTTGTGTAGGATTATGGGTGTCTAGAATCCTATACATTTTCCTCTTGGTTTAAAAAAATAGGGGGTTAACTACCTGAAACTGAAAAATTTCCCAACTCAGTTGAAAATTTTGACCAGTACTGAAGAGCAGCTCAATTGAACTTCCTGGGCAGCAATTTATTCCTTTATTTGGAATAGGGACAGCATTGCTGCCTCGAGCTAGAACGGTGCAACATTTATAAACCACATTTTTTATAAAAAAAACCTGCTAGCAGTCAGCAGTCGCTTAATTGTTACCAGAGGTCAAAGGGATGTACTACGTACACATTATGTGTATGCACACTACATGTGTGTGTGTGTGTGTGTGTGTGTGTGTGTGTATTTTGAGCTTAAATACTGTAAGTGTATGACAAGCACGTAATGGGTATACGTATCTCTGTTGGGTTTCTTCACCGTCTGGAGCAACAGCAAAAAGCTGCTGTTTCAGCTGCAGCTTGGAATACAGTGACTCCATATAGATATTTGACTGTACATGTATCTGCTTGGCAACCATGGCCAATCTCTTTCATTCGACCACGTCTGCCCTTGTCTACGATTGATATTGATAGGCCATCCCTGCTTCTTTGACTTCAGCTCCTGTCTGCGTACTGGTGGGAATCAATGTCAGGCTCTGGCCAAAGTCATCAATTGTACACCACTGCAAATTCACCTTGATTTCTGATCAATTTAAATTTGAACCTGCTTAAAATATATCTACTATTGATATTTTTTCTGCGTTGCCATTATTCACAGCTGCATGGATTCTTGAAGACAATCAGTTCAGAAAACCATTATACATTCATTTCTTTTTTTTGTTTTTCAGGGGTATCATTGAGCAGAATAAAACACAGTATGATACTTTTACAGACGTTTTGTTCACTTCCACGATTTTGGCATGTGTAGCCGTTTGTAAAAATTTGCGTAGATGTGCAAATGTCATAAAAGTTTAAAATCTAAGTTGACCATCACTTAGGTAGGTGTGAAGGAGTTAAGTCAATATATATTAGAATCTGCACAAATGAAAATGGATCCTTGAGTGCCAGGGTGAGCCGTAGAAAAAAATCCAGCACAGACGCCACGGCTTTAGAGCGGTTGATAAAATGGGAGAAAGAACCGACCGAGGAGGGGTAACAGTACTGTTAACAAAGCATCATCCGCTGAGAGGTTTCACTTTGGCAGAGCAGGCTGCGCGATGTGCGCTCTCGGAACGCTTGCCCCGTTGAAATAAAATCATCTCTAGCGTCGGTCGGATCAGCTACACAATAGGTCGCGTGCCCGAACGTTCTGGTATTGCTAGCACCTGCTACTCAGACAACCGATTGCAGGTGAGCGCTAAAGCACGGTAAAGACGTCAATAGGAGCACGCTGATAAGAGGATAATCTATTACGTGCATACAGAATGTCTTTCTTCTCTATAATTTTTTTTTAGCGGTGAGGTTTTTTCTTGTTGTGTAAACGTTACGCCGTTCGTTGCTTTGATTGGCGATCGTCCAGGAAAAGAAACCTGTCCAGTGGAATTTCGTTTCTTTAGGTCATTGTCGAATCATGCGCATTGTAGACCAACTGCCTTTACGTGTACTTGCCTGCTGTTGACCAGTCGAAGAGGGAAAGCGTTGTCTCTCGTCTAAGGGGAGTAGTTGCACCAGCTATTCACGCCAGGGATGCTTCCATGAGGCACAAATAGCTCCACGAAGTGTTCAACGTCGTTGCCAAGATAGACAACCATGGAGCAGTAGTGGTGAATTTCATCGACGCTGTCCTGGCCCGGAGTCCGCGGGAGCAACATGGCGACGGGTTGCTTTAGGAAGCAGTGGGGATATTCGAGAAGGGTAGTGAACCAGTTGTGACCGAAGTCGAGGTTGACCAGAAACACACCTTCGTCGTACTCGCCGTTATCAAATTTTGCCACTGCTGCTTCCAGAAACCGACCTGTTTCCGCTGGGTCGGAGAAGAACGGACCAGAGAAATTGCCCCATACTCGTCCTCTCCAGCGTTGGCAGTAACCCTGTCGATCAAAGGAAACTGGAGCGGCAAGAGCGTGCGCTTCTTCCGCTGTACTCGCTGGACACACGCTCATGTCAAACTTACCGCTGTGCACCAGCTTTCTGGCAAGCGAAACTAAAACAGGTACAGTGAGAATGGTCACCTTGTCGGGAATTTTAATCAAGGCTGGTGGCTCTGATGGCTCGCCGTTTTTCGTCGAGGCATATGCTCGCTTTTTGGCGGGGGCTTGGTCGTCGTCGCCGCTCGCTTGTCCATTACGACGAATTCCGTTGCATATTATACCGTTGCCGTTAGCCGTGCGGGCCGGTCGGGACAAGCTTGGATACGGAGAGTCGGAGCGATTGTCTTTGAATTCGTCTTCTTCTTCATCGTCATCGTCTTCCGGCTCCCAGTCTCTGTCATCTCGTTGTAGGTACGGATGTCTACTTCGTGTTGCCCTTTCGCGTCTGACAGCTCCAATTGTGCCCGGAGAGCTCATATACGAACGCATAGCTCCGCTGAAGTAGTGTCCGTCGGACGAATGCGCCTGATGGTCGCGTCGACGGTTTCGTTCGCGCTCCATGATTTCCTTACCTTTGGCCAGGACTTCCTTTGCTGTGAACTTGTGATGGCTGTCAGGCGGCAACTCGCTGAGAATTGTCTTCCACAATCGACAGACTTCCTTGCCACCGTCTTTCAGTTTTGTCTTGTTGAAAACACGAAAGTGCGACAAGGTCGATGGCACGGGTAGGGAGGGGTCTTGCGCGTGCAAGAGCTGTACGATTCGATAGGCGCGAATATACTCATAGGCTGTGCTGCGAGTCAGGCCGAAGTTCGCATTTGCCCATTTGATGAAATTCGCTGTCTTGAGCAGCCGTTCCGTGTGCAATACGCGGTAGAGAGCCTGCCCTACAGTGTAGTACGATCCGCGAACATTCTGCTTAATCTGATGCTGCCAATAGTCCAGACGCTCTGTCGTGTTGGCAAGAATGCTCTCATCACCGTTCGGAGAAACTCTGCCAGTATTTTGCGAAGGGCTGTCTTGCTGATCCAAAATCGAATCGCTGTCGTCCTGAAAGCTTTCGTCTGACATGGTCGCTATGGATTCTCAGCTGACAAAACTTCAACTACGCTCTCACCAGCAGGCGAGGTTCAGAGGACCTTATTTTGTCAGGAAAGTATGCGATGTGGCCTTGTCTGAAGCGACGCAAGCGTCACGTTTTGTTTTGCTCCTTGGCGAAGTCGTTCAGCGAGAACAATGAAGCAATTGCGATCCGAAAAAGTGGATGAGAGGCGCTCTTTTAGAGGCGACTGTCGCCTCCGCCTCGTCCACAAGTAGAACGAGTTGAAGGGACCGAGCAAGAACGACTCCGATCACTACACGTCCGGCCGGACCGATAGCCACCTCACTATCACCACGCTCAAGTTGATGTAGGACTTTTTATTCTTAGCGCCTGCGCTCAAGATTATCTAGAATGAGGGAACAAGTTGTCGCTGTATCTGTTATGGTCCGCCAATGAGCAAGATGGTCTTCAGGTGCTAGAGAGTAGAAATCTGACCCGTCCGATCCCTCGACAAGCGCTGATTTGAGCCACCGACTTTGCAGAGGTGAGATTTTAGTCTACTGTCAGGAAGCCCGGCACAAAAGGAAATGTTCTCTGAGCGATTCGGTCGTGCAGTGATCGTGTTTGACGGGCCCGCTGACTGACGCACTTAACCAAGCGCAAAAAAGACGGGCCTATGCGGACAAGTGGACTGCTTGCTCGAGTTCGGCAGCCGCTTCTTGAGCTTTCCCGAAATCTCAAGATTGATCGACTTCAGCGCAATCCATACCGGGCGTATCACCGCTGCTGGGTCGCATCGTAAGCAGTCCGGCATGTGGAGCGTCAGCGTCAATTGACCCTAACGTTGTTAGGTACCGTTTAGGCTAGCAGCCCTGTCGCCCACACTTTTTGCCAATGATTGCAGTCGGTTCGCGCTGGTTGTGCTCTTTCACACCCGCTTGCCTTACAAGCTTGAAGGACAGCGTGCGTGGTGTAGAGGAAGCATTGAGCGGTAGGGTGGCTTCGCTCGTGGCGCGGCCATATAGAAGCTGTAGTGCATGCAGATCGCAGTGTGTTTATGACAGCCATTGTACGTGGCCTGGCTCAAAGGACCAATGAATACTGGTACAATGCACTCAGACGCATTTTTCAGTGGCAGGATTTATGACGTTAAGGGTCTTACACATCACTGATCCGCAGCCTACGCCGTCGTGCTCGACATTGTTGCTCAGGCGGGATGAAAGAAGTGAAATTATCGGGCCACGTTTGCTCGCTGTCGTTGGTATTTTGAGCAGTGATGGAGCATGGCTTATTCGCTGCGCAGACCGTTGTCGACTTGTTTTGGCAGTTCTGCGCCCGACAGAGATTGCTGCGCCTGGAAACAGGGCCGAAAAGCAGGAACTCGCGCCGCCCGCTGCTAGATCTTCGCCCTACTGTGGCCGGCGACGATATAGTGGCCTGGGTTCGGTGTCACGTGACTTTAGAGTATGTACGAGCCTTGGTCAGGGTACCTGCTAAACCTCATCGCCGAATATTCTCTCTGTCAACAGCGCAACTTGCCCAGCAAGTCTGCAAGACCAGGACGCCTTCCGCTCTCCTCCAATTCACTCTTCCCATCGACATTTCTATCCTGGCCCTAATGACAGGAATAGTTGTACATGGTCCACCCTAAATTGTAGCATTTAACATCTGGCGCTGCAGTCTTATCTTGTTTTTCACATAATAGAGTCTGTTTTCTGCAGTGAAAGGCGCCGGTTATCCGGTTCGGCAGACCGGGACAATGGTTGAGTAGGGCTCAGTCAGTGGGTAGTTGAAGCCCACTGCTCAGCAAGCCGCACCACACCTGGGTGATATTTCGCCCCTAGTGGAGATTGTCAACCGGCGTGCTTATAGCGTGATGGGATTCTGCCTACCGCAACGCTACTCCATTTCCGCTTGGCATGAGAGGTTTTTTTCGCAAATGATCCTGGTGACGGGACGAGATCATAGGGTTTGGCGTGCTCATTTCCGT
Source organism: Nicola tetela (assembly GCA_028565695.1). Taxonomy (NCBI): domain Eukaryota; kingdom Metazoa; phylum Porifera; class Calcarea; order Clathrinida; family Clathrinidae; genus Nicola; species Nicola tetela. Next base: position 4,585 of record JAOWAW010145129.1, on the reverse strand, counting down.
GCGCTAATTGCGTTGTCCGCGCCACCGTTGGTAACCCTGTGTCGAAGCAGATGATCCGAACAGTCGGTATGCATCAACGACCTTGTCCAATTTGTAAGGAAAAATTGCGAAGGCCATGCTAGTTGTTCGTGCAGTAGTGCCCGGAGGCATGTCCTGTTTGGTCTCATTAGTTTGCCCTGGGCCGGAGTCCAGCGGGAAGAGTCAAATGGAGGATCTATCTGGAGCCGCGGGTCGTCTGTTTGCGGTTCCGTTGTCTCGCTATGTCCCGCGCCATCGGGAAGGCCTGCCGCTTGATCGAGCGTTCGTGAAAGGGAATCGATCCGTCTCCATCTCATTGCCATGTTCATTCCCGGCGTCTGTAGCTGTCCTTGCCATCAGCCCAGAGCCTCGAGTCATTGGTCCCTTGCCTTCGAAGATTGCGCAGCCGCCGGTGGTGTATCGTGATGCAACACGGCTCAAGTCGAGCCTGACCGACCGGCCGAGAGCTGGTATACGCACGCTTTTTTGGTCAATCGCTTTAGTGGCCACGATCCGCTCTTTTCGATGCTAGGCAACTTCATTGCCGGAGAACAATGCCACAGCTTCGCCGTCCTTCCCACGGACGGCTAAAGGGTCTACTTCAGGGATCCTCTCCGTCCAGTTCCGCTCTCGGCGTTACTATCATGCAATACACCAGCATGTTTCCCTTTCTTTAGCTGCTCACCTGTCGGCGTGGAGAAATTTGCCCAGGCATAATTTGCAGTAATTCGGTTGCCAATGGCAAGCGCTTAGGATGTACCGGCAGTTTTTCTGGCACTGCACAGCTGGGGACAATTGTCACGATTGTCAAGAAAAAAGAGAGCCGCGGACGAATCGTGCACACGGTCCTTCAGTTTTTTGACGAGCTATGACTTTCCCATCAGTCTCTCGGTGGCAAACTTTCACGACCGCCGCGGCCTGTGCTTAATAGGCTGTCAAAACTAGACATTTTTGGTTTCAGTTTGGAAGAAGCAGGAGATTCATTCTCTCCACTGATCAAAGTGGGCGATATACGGACAGTTTGGCTAAGCTTGCACAGAGCTTTCGTTCTCCGTTTGTGACTGTTTTCGCCATTCGCAATCGAACTTGAATTGCGACACAAATTTCCCAGACTCTTTTCAAAGGAAGAGGTGGTCGGCGTGCACGAGCTACCCGAGCTCTACACCTGGTGCATTCATTCGCCATGATCGAATAATACTGATACCACTTTCGGTTGCGAATGCTCGCAGGCGACAGAACAAACCCTCTTTAACTTCACTTAGACACGTCACAAGTTACACGAGGTCGATGAGGATTCTTACCGGGTGTCACTATGGTCGAAGTAATAGCTGAAAGTGGTAAATTGACCTGGTTTAGTGCCGGCTGTTGCCTGAGACTACAACTTCATCAGATTAGCATGCATGGCCTTACCGACACTGCCGCTATACAATTATAAGCTTGCCTCCGCTGCGCCTCAGGAGCGGAGACGCGTAGGCAGTCCTTGATTTATCTCACTGAGAGGACTAGGTCAAGATAAATTGAGCGGAGACGCGTACATGTGGATATCTACATATCAGTACTCACTGCACAGAATGTCGTATACCACTGTTCAATTCAGGGCTTCGAATTCTGACCATATCTAAGTAGCTCTATCAACGAGAACGTGTTATGTCTCCATGCAGAGAGACTGAGTCAGAGAATTCAATTATTCCTCAGTCTGCCTTTAGAATGTTATACATATGATGCTACCGATTGGCATGCCTGATGATCGCCTTCTCTCGCTCACCACCGATCGGTGTGAGGCGGCTCAGGCCATGTGTGAACACAGCAACAAGCCAACCAGGACATGGGGAACATAACTTGGGCCTGGCCACCTAGTGCACTGCATCACGTGCGTTGGGTATCAAAGCTAATAGCGCATACAATAAGAATTCTTCTTCTCGTTGTAGCGATGTGCTGATTACTTCTCAATACAATTATTACCAGTTCGCATACAGTGCAAAACTGGCCAACATTCATCATGATTCCTCCGCATACTTCTTTTGGCATCCTGTCAACAGTGAAAGAAAACCTGATTTTCACGATAAATTTTCATGGATTTTTGCAGTTGAAGCAAAGGTACCAATATTAATCTTCTAACAAAATTTAAAAAAAAATCAATGTGGTCTCACATAAGTAATAAGATGGCTTGCATGCAAGTAATGAGCAGCAGGCTGCTTTGCACAAGAGGGTGTAAAGTTGGATGTGTTGGTGCGATGATCTGAATGGCATGACAGAATGGGAGATTGTTTTGTACGAATATTTGTTGCAACGAAAAGGTCAGCTGTAGAAGACTACAAATGTGTATGTGAACAAAACAAAGTGTGATTACACTATGGTGATTTCTTTGTTCCTTGGTGTCATTTTGAGGAATGAAACTTTCCTAGCCCACCATAACCAATCAGTTTCTCATTTTTTTTTGTACTGGCTTGGAGTACACAGCAGACTCAAAACTGTGGTGACCAAGTGTCGAGCCGAGTGAAAAATCACAGTCTTAACTGTTTAAGCTGGAAATTAGCAAAATACTGCAAATTTAGGTCAAAATTTACAAACATTTTCCAGGGAGTATGTCCCAGAGCCCTGAATGCTTTATGGAATAACTCTCCAAGTCATGGCTACAGCCCTGAGATCACATTAATTAGCCCATAACCAACTCTGGTACGGTAGAATGAACAAGGCATATTGATCTCCATTCACAGATCTTCATCAGTGCCAAGCACAGCTTGTTTGTTCTATTTCACAACTGTGAAAAATTTTGGTTTTTCATCGTTGTCTGTAGAAGAAAACACCAACACTGTGCATTGAGTGTGGTCATCGACAGGCCCTGCTTCCACCGGCACACAGCACGGATCATAGCAATGCGGCCATTCAGCAATTGACAAAGTAATCGATTGCAAAAAACAATTGCTTTCTGCATTGTAGTAGTTGTGACATTGTGTTTCTCAGCATACAACTTGGAAAGTCATGAGCATACTACATTTGAGTGTTTCTTGAGTTTTATCTTTGATTTTTTTTGAGGCACACCCTTGCTCTCATTGTTATACAAGACACATGCCAGTTATTGGTTCATAGTGTTTTCCCATTAATTTACCTGGGCCATCTTGATGCAGGAAGGAGGATCACTGTCATCTAGCTCAGAATTCACAAGACTGTTAGTTTTGCTGGACACCAATAACCCTTTATTCCTTCCTCCTTCTCTCTCGCTGGCTTTTCCCATTCCATGTTTGCTCCTCCTCCTTGCACCCCTCTTTCTTTCTCTCTCCACTTTCTCCTCCAGCATTCAAATCAATTTTTTGTCTTCCTCTCCTTTTCTCTCTCACTGTCAACCTTTCAGCGTTTTGCTCTGTTCTCTCTCTCACTGATTGTTTGCAGACATTTGTCAGCTAATCATTCTCTTCTAAAATTAATTTTTTGTCCTTTGTTTGTTGGTGCTAGGGAACGTGATGAACTAGTTCAATGGCTGACAAGTTTACAGCACAGTCTGTCAGTTGTACGAGATCGCGAGGCACAGACTGCAGCAGAGATGAGAAGATTTTCTCAAGTTGCTGATGAACTTAGGCATGAGAAGGAGCATGTAAGTCAAGAAGAACTGGATGAAGGAATTACCAGAGTATGGTTATGTCTGGGTATGAGGACAGCTGAGTAGGGAGTACGTGTACCTGACCTCAAATTCAGTCACAGTACTTGAGCAATTGGTATACACCTTTGATCCCCAACAGGAACTAATCTTCTTTCCACATGAGCCACTGCTGTTATCTTGATGCGTCTAATGTAAGCTTGTACTTGTGTTAGGCTGAGCAGAAGTGCTCAGAAATTGTGGGCAAATTGCAAGATTTGCGGCAGCGATCTGCGGCAGCTCTTCACGAGGCTCGACAGAAAGCTGAAGAAACGCTGCAACGCTGCAAGAGTGACTGGGAAAGAGAAGTCAGTAAGCTGCAAGAAAAGGTTTGTCTCACATTCTGCAGGCTTTCTCTGGCAATTAAAAAAAGCTAGTCTGTTTTCACGCAGTAAAGAGTTTATTGACTTGCCCTTTCCTCCTAGCATGAAGAACCATCTTGTGTGGTGAGATGTCATTCCATATTTGGAAATTATCATATTATCAGCATAACCATGGCAACAAGCAAAGTTGAGGAAGGAGCAGTTGGCAAAATGATTTACTATGTAGTATGTTGTGCAGTTCTGTCAATTAAATTTTACACACTTCTGGTGATGTTCTTGGCAGTTGAGAGAATTCTCGTCAACTGAGTTGGAGCTGAAGCAGCAGGTCGAGTCACTAGGAAGAGTCAAGGTATCTGAAGCAGAGAATGATCGTGAAGGCTTGTTTCATTTGAATGCGACCAATGGGGTGGCTATGCACATACCCTAACCCTAACCATACCCTGATACGCCCTAGCCCTAACCCATATGTTATTATGTGATATGGTAGTTCACATTCAAACAATATTCAGCTTCATTCTCTATTTTGTTGGCATTATAGTGTGTGTGTGTGTGTGTGTGTGTGTGTGTGTGTGTGTGTGTGTGTGTGTGTGTGTGTGTGTGTGTGTGTGTG
>JAOWAW010145118.1:0-10490 GCA_028565695.1 Nicola tetela | reverse complement strand
TAGTAGTAGTAGTAGTAGTAGTAGTAGTAGTAGTAGTAGTAGTAGTAGTAGTAGTGGCTTTTATTTAAAGTAGGTGAGTCAACAGACACATGGTAGTCTATTCAAAGAGAACCTACTATAGATAGATGGCGATAGATAGGAAGTATAGGAGAAAATAGAGGACTATAGAGAGAGAAAGGGGGAGAGAGACTTAGCTACATGGAAGTAGAGTAAGAGAAAGACGGATAATCGGAGAGAGACAGAGACAGAGACAGAGATTGAGGGAGAGATAAGCATAGGAGAAAAATTATGTAGCATTTGAAATAGCAAGGCTAAGCAAGAATGATGAATTGGATGAATATTTGAGAAACAGAGTTTTGAAGGCTGATAAAGTGCGCACATTGGAGACATCCAGTGGAAGAGCGTTCCAGAGAAGAGGGCCTCGGTTGGAGAAACAAACTGATCCTGAGTATGAAGCAGGACGATATGGGTGAAAGGAATGCATTTTTCCTCTCTTGTTGTAGATATGCGTGTTGTGACGTAGTTTCTTGCACAGTGGCAGCATACAGCCTTTCTCCACAGACATTGAAGATGAGTTCTTTGAGTGGAGTTCATACTGGTAACCACTGTTGATGCTGCGTATTCTATATCTGGCTGAGTTACAGGCGAGAAATACAGTCGACAAGCGGTTGGTGTTAATTGATGGAATGACCTCCAAAGTGCTCCAATCTTGCGACCAACTTTAGAACACACTCCATCAACATGTGCAGACCATGACAATTAATTACCAACGATCACACCAAGAATATGTGTCTGGATAGGTTTCCTTTGGCAGTAAATAACTGTGTCTGACTGGTCTTGAACTTGCTGTTTACTTGATAGTATAACTATACCAACAGTCTTATCTGTATTCATCTCGAGGCTTTCTTCCTAAGTGCGTCATAAAGAGCGTTTGATGCCGTGGTCGTATCTTGGTATACAATGGGTGCTGATTCTCGCGAGCAGTAGAGAGTCATATCATCAGCAAGTGGAGGAAGGGAAGTGTTCAACTTCTTTGCAATTCATGGCAAATCAGAAACATATACGTTGAAGAGAAGGGGACCTAGGACACTCCCCTGAGGAACACCTTTGGAGCATGGAAACGGATCAGAAGTTGCAGAATGTGAAACAACTTTCAGGGACCTCCCATGAAGATAGCTGTAAAACCAACTTGGCTAAGACAACTTTACCAATTCCATGCTGTTGCAGGTTGAGAAGAAGTAATTGATGTTTAACGTTATCAAATGCTTTGCTCAAGTCGATGTAGACTACAGCTGTACTCAGCTTGGAGTCGCGCGCCATGAGCCAATCATCAGCAATAGTCAGCAGAAGATCTGTGCAAGAACGCTGTTTTCGAAATCCATACTGCGAGTCGTTTAATGTTCCATTGTTGTTCAGAAACTTGCTCACTTGGTTATGTACAACTCTCTCTCCAGGACCTTCGAGAGGACACAATTGAGAGTAATGCCACAATAATTTGAAGGAAGAGTTGTATCCGATTTTCCCGTTTTGAAAAGGGAAATGATGTTTCCCTCCTTGAACTCTTCAGGCAGTTCACCAGATGCCAGTGACTCGTTGAAGTGTACTGAAACAGAATGAGCGACCTTCTTAGCCACAAGCTTCAGCTCAGATGAACAAATGGTGTCTGGCCCTGGGGCCTTTGTTGGAGACAATATCAAAATTAGTATTTCTACTTCTGCAGCAGTCACAGAGCGAAATTTTTGTAAAGAGCCTTGTTCATCTGGACCGAACGGCAATCGAGAGGCGGGACCTATCTGTCGAAGAAGGGTCTTGAAATGATTGGTCAACACAGAAAGATTTACAGATGGTGGTAGTTGCTGACGCCTTTGTCCTGTTAAATGATAAATGGCGGACCACAAGTGACGAGCATCATTCTGTGTGAAAGATGTTGATGAAAACAATCTTTTTTCAGGCGCCGATATAGATTAGTAGATTGACTTCTTAGTAGTCGATGTTGCTTGATTGCCTTGGTGTCTTTTCAATTTGAGCGGAGGATCTTCCGATGGAGACTTTTTTGGCTGTGGAAAATCTTGAGAAGTTAGTCATCCAAGGACATCGTGGCCGCTTGCAACTAACCGTTAGTAGAGTAGTAACTTTGGGAGCAGCCTGATCAAGTGCCTCCAAGCACTTGATTCGCCATTCCTGGCACATCGAATTAATTTCAGAGCATCGCAGATGGTGCATATGTCGACAGAGCGCACTCTCTAGTAAAACAGCAGGCGAGGCATTAGTTCTCCAACGACGTTTTGTATATTGTTGAGGACTTAACTGGCTGAAAGTATCATTAGAGAACTTAATACCAGTGCGTGGTCCGTTATGTCCAGATGAATAATAGTTGGTGTAGATAAGTCGGATTTGTTTATGAGGATGACGTCGAGACATTTAGAAGTAGTAGTTGATGTTCTAGTTGCTGATTGAACAATATCCTTTAATTGTAGTAGTAGATAGACAGGTTTTAGGCGAGCGAAGTGGCGGTCAGCAGCGTCCAACGTGTTGACGTTCAGATCACCCATTAAATATCATTGCCCTCCAGACCTTCCAGAGCTGACCAGAATCCCACACTGGTATCAGGTGGGCGATACAGACAGCCCAAGACTGTGTCTCACTTATTTAAATTAACATTGATACATATGCATTTCCAATGATAAACGTGAGGGTTGATCGAGATCGAGAACCTTTAGTTTGAGACGATGATGTGCGTAGATACAAACTCCACCTCCGCGACGCCTGTTTCTGTCACGGCGGAACAACCGATAACCATTGATATTTATTTCTCCATTTGATATGTCGGGCGTTAACCGCGTTTCTGATACGGCAAGAATAGATAACTTGTATTTGGTAATAATATCCCGGATACTTTCAATCTAAGTGTACCGCAGATGGTTTATATTTAGATGACATATGTTGAGAACAGAATTTGGCTGCGTAATACGTACGTTTACCCGCAAGTCATGGATTTTCCGACGACCGAGTTTGGCCGTCGTGGTTACCGGCTTTCTCCCGACTTTGATTAACTGATGGTTCAACGCGTACGATCGGCTACATTGTATAATGGTTATAATCATAGTTTTATTTTTGTTCTTAATATTCCATCTTTTACCACTAAAAGTATACGCAAGCTGACTTCTGATCTAATCGATTCATCTTCTCAGTGTTATTTCCTTGATCAAATTGTACTTTTCTAACTGGTTCGTGCCTGTCTGTCCTTTTAATTTTATCTTCTCTTTTAGCAGGTTGATGTTCTCGTACTTTGTGCTTTTTCGGCCTCTTCTGATGCTTGATTTTATCCTTGTCAATGAAATTGCTTGTGACATTATAGAGCCACACTACAATAATGAATCGATGATTGTGAATAGTAGACTCCACGTGTGCATGTGTCGATGAATCGACAAATATCAGCCAGCCAAGCCAAGCAAGAGTACAGGCGCCGGTAAGCGCTAGCCTCCTTAACACTTGTCCTTGTTTCCATAGCACCGTTTCTATAATGGCGGCACGTGTGATGTGACTGCACTAGCGAAACACGAACGACCATCATACTTGTTAACGTTCTGTGAGTTGTTTGTTATGTGTAGCTCTTCGCTTTCCCAAGTTCGCTGCCCTAACTTAAAAAAAAAAGCAAATAAAGTCTTCAGCTGGCTTTGTGGTGCCGAAAGAGGACAGCGTCACTCGTAGTTGACACTCTCTTTATTTTGAAACAGTAGAGTGGTGACTGGAGATTAGGTCTGGAAGAAACCAGAATATCGCGTTAAGCCTGAAACGTAGCTGAACAGTTTCGTTTGTGCTTTCCGAGAGTGGAGTTACGAAGTTCTAGGCTGTAAGGATGGCTACTCTGGAGGACAAAGCAATCTGGGATGACGGAGAAGTGCGTTTTGCAGAGTGGTTTCGAGCTCGAGTGTCCCTTTCAATTGTTGAATTTGTCATTGTTATTAGGAGCAGCTGGACGAAGAAATTCTCCGTATGTCCACAGACGACATCAATGGACGGATCAGGCTCATAGATAATGACATTAAGGTTTGTTCGATGTCTGATGTTTATCATCTACGTTGTAGCTTGGTATGGATGTTCGCTTAACTCGTGGAACGTGCTCATTGCTAGCTCAAAGAAAGAAACACAACTCTCCGTGAAAATTCAGTTTCGAGCACCAATTCCAGTAGAAAACTTTAGAGAACTGATATGATCGTCAAGTCTCGTGGTTGAAAGTAGCACCCGAGCAGTTCTCAGTTTTTGGTGTCACCAATTACCCACGCCGTAAAATTTCGTTAGTTACCCTTCTCTACCGTTTCAGTCTTCTTCACCTGTTATGGAAATTGTACATTGAGTCAACTGTGGTGGAAACAAGAAAGAAGCTACGGCACAAACGTGCAGATCTGAAGATTTTCTTCTGTGAGTGGGAAAATTCTATGTGAGAGATTGGAGGGGGAGGCAGACAATCCGGGAGAAAGAAAGACAGATGGACAGAGTGAGGAAAGGATGCAGTACAAACGTGCAGGCTGTAATAACAAAGTGATGCACAGACAGGGAAGACGGAGAGAAAGGCGGAATACGAAATAAAAAGAAAAGGAGGGATAGAAGGAGAGAGAGAGACAGAGAGAGACAGACAGACAGACAGACAGACAGACAGACAGACAGACAGAGAGGGAGAGAAAGAGAGAGAGAGAGAGAGAGAGAGAGAGAGAGAGAGAGAGAGAGGCAAGCCAAGACAGAGGGGTCAAATTGTGTCTAAGTATAGGGCATAAATAGATCTATTTGTATTTTTTTTTTTTGAGGTTGTATGTCTAGTATGTACTTTGTGGAGTTCCAAATAAGAAAGAAACATTGGATGAATGTGGTTAGTTTCTGCATTAGTCATACTATTCTGTGAAGGAGTACTGTTTCCTTTTGCTTCTTCTATACAATCTTCTTCTAGGTCATGAAGAGTGAAGTGATGCGCATTACGCATGAAACACAGTCACAGCGTGAGAAAATCAAGGTTTGTATACATCCTGTCTGTGTTCCTCATCTGGAAAGAGTTGCTTTTTTTTCTAGAATGCTGTCATTAAGTCTTGTATTTTTTTGTACCATCATTCAGGAAAATGCTGAGAAGATCAAAGTGAATAAGACATTGCCGTACCTCGTTTCCAATGTTATAGAGGTATGCCATGTAACTTTGCTTTGTGTGTCTTCATTGGAGATTGTTCTTGTCTTCGTCTTCACCCTGGTTTTCCCATTCATTCATTGTCATCGTTAAGTTGTTTTATATCTCAAGTCGCACACTGTTTGCTTCACCCCATCTCTTTATGCTTGAATTGGTTTTCATTTACAAAATGCTACACATGTCTTGTTGTGCTGTATTTTTGTTTTCAGCTCCTCGATGTCGATCCAGAAGAACAGGTAAGGGTTGCTTGACAAAGAGGGTTTTAGTACGAGATTTGGATGAACTCATTTTGCTTTCCAAAGGACACCTGTGCAGAAAGAAGAGTGAGGTCTCTTCCTTGCTTACAGTATCTTGCTTTGCCTCAGATGATTTTCTCTTTCTTCAAAGGTGTCTGTGTTTGTTGTAACCTCTTTGTGCGAAGTGCTTTTGCATGTGTTTTGAAAAATGACTTTCTGTATTAATTTAAATAATTGCAATGTATAGACTTACCTGACTGAAGATGTCCTGTGGCTGATGTTTTGTCTTCCAGGGCCAAGAGGAAGGTGGCAATTTGGATTTGGACTCTCAACGAAAGGGAAAATGTGCGGTCATCAAGACGTCCACCCGCCAGGTAGAGTTTGGAACTATCTTGTGAACTCTTTGTGAAAACAATGGACAAACCTTCACTTCATCACTTCTCAAGATTTCCTGTGTTCTGTGAAGTATTGTGCTGTCTACATGAAATTATGTGGCATGTTTGAATATTGGCTGCAGCTCATCTGTGCTTGTGTGAGAATCCTTGGTGTCACCCAGTTTTAAGTTGTAATAGATGATTGTGTTGTCAGCTGCATAGTTCCTGTTGTTGGAGATCCTTGAGCTCATTGCAAGACCTACATTTTGCCTACCAGTGGTGCACAGCCCACACCAACTCTTGATTTTATGAGTGCCAAAGCAATTCTTGGCTGGTGTTTTTTTGTAACTATCTGAGGGAAATGATTTGGTTTAATTGGCCAGCATCTTTGTTTTATTTTATTTTATTTTTTATCTTTTCAGACATACTTTCTTCCCGTGATCGGCTTGGTAGATGCTTCAAAACTAAAGCCTGGCGACCTTGTGGTAAGGCTGGACTATGACATTTTGCTTTATTCTTACTGGTTAAGCTCTTCCCCTTCACAACTCCAACAGCCATATCCCTTACTTTGTGCGTTTGTTTTGGAACTTCCAGGGCAAGAATGTGTAAACTTTTTTATGTATTTTTTCGTTTTTCTTCTGTTCTTGCCTGCAGGGTGTAAACAAAGACTCTTACCTCATTCTGGACACGTTACCAGCTGAGTAAGTGACTGTCAGTGATTTGTTTTGCATTTGCTTACCAGCTGCTCTCCTCTATCCTAATGGTCTCCTACTATTTTTTGCGATGATTTATTTCTAACAAGTTGATTCAGTCTAAGAATGTCTTCTTAATGGCTGCTCGTTTTTGTTAACTTTGTTCAGGATTGATTCTCGTGTGAAGGCGATGGAAGTTGATGAGCGCCCCACAGAGCAGTACAATGATATTGGTGGGCTGGATAAGCAGATTAAGGAGGTGTGTGCAACTGTGTGGTGTTAATCTTGTCATTTCTTTGCACCTCAGAACTGTTTGCTGCAAAAAGTTGTAATGGTTTGAATTTTACTGTTGTCTTCTTTTCTTCTCTATTGTATCAAAGTTGTTTCTTTTTTCAAGTTTTTTTTGTTTGATACTGTAAATCAAGAAACTTTCGAAAGCATCTAATTTTCTGAAATTTCAGAAAGAGATAAAAAAATTCTGAAATTTGATAGCTTCTGAACTTTTTTTATCATTTTTTTGCCTCCAAAAGTGATTGATTTTCTGAAGTCACCAGAAGCTATATTGTATGTGCCTCCTGCACACTTGTCTGCCTTCTCCTTCCACCCTCTGCCTTCTTCTTACCTACCCTTCCCATCCCCTCTACCTCCTCCCTTCCACTCTGCCTCCTTCCCTCCTCTCTGCTTCCTCCTCTGTTCTCTACCTTATTGTCCCATCCCTCTACCTCCTCCCCCTCCTCTCTGGCTCTCCTCCCTACCCTGTGCTACATATCCTCTCTGCCTCCCGCTACCCTTCCTCTCCACCTTCGCTCTTGCTGAACTGCCTTTTACTATTATCTTTGGTTTCTCTTCTAGCTGGTTGAAGCTATTGAGCTGCCAATGACACACAAAGAGCGATTTGAAAACATTGGTATTCAGCCACCGAAGGGTGAGTACCATTGTAGTATCTTCCTGAAGGAAGGAGTCTCTCTATTTCTATCCATATAACTTCCTGCTGATGGCCACCCTTTCTTTCCCTCTTTCTCTCCCCCCCCCCTCTCTCTCTCTCTTCCTCTCTTTCCCCTTTATCTCTTTCTGTCTCCCTCTTTCCCCTCTCTCTCTCTCTCTCTCTCTCTCTCTCTCCTCCTCCTCCTCTCTCTCTCTCTCTCTCTGTTCAGGTGTTCTTCTCTATGGTCCTCCTGGAACAGGAAAGACACTCCTAGCTCGTGCATGTGCAGCGAGGACACATGTGAGTACTGTGTTTGTCCAAAAAGCTGGATGGGTGCTTATTTTACTCAGGAAAGCCGTCTCTTTATGGACACTTATTCAGGTGGTGGGGGGGGGGGGGAGCTTATTCAGGTTGATGTGTGCAGACCAAATTCCATTCTGGAAATGTGCCATCTTTCTCAAGGCATTCATTTGCATTTAGTTGTCTGGTTGAATTTGTTGAGGGTTTTTTTTTGTACTTTGTTCTTTTGTTTGCTTCTTGCAGTCGACTTTTCTCAAACTTGCTGGACCACAGCTTGTTCAGGTACAGACACCATTTTACTTTGGCTTTGACTCAACGTTAACGTGGTGGATTTAAAACACTCTCTAGTAGGTCATTGCTGTGAGCTGTTTTGATTGGCTCAAACAATGGAACATCCACTGACTTGCATGATGAAGCATTTTGATCGTGCAAGTCAGTGGCTGTTCCAGTAGTTACTTAGGTTGAACCATCAAGGTCCCTTAAAAGTGTGGATGTGCATATTTGTGATATTGTATGATCCACACTATTCCAATATTCAACAGTCCATAAATGCAGCCTTGTCAGGTTTTTTTCCATTGTGACATTTGCTGGTTTTGATGATTTGTATCTGTAGATGTTTATTGGTGATGGGGCCAAGTTGGTGCGGGATGCATTTGCTCTAGCGAAGGAGAAGGCACCGGCCATCATCTTCATTGATGAGCTGGATGCTGTTGGAACAAAAGTTGGTTGTGATTCCATGTGCTATGTTTGTTTTGCATTTGGGCTTCTTGTTGCCAAGTAGGTCATGAGTCCAGAACAGCAAAGACAATGCTCTGTTGCAGTGTGTTGTCAACTTTTGTTTCAGGGTTTGAATGTGGATATGCTGGGGAGTGTGGCTTTTGCAATGATTGAGAAAGAATGAACAAGCAATCTTATTCTTGTTGCTAGCTCTACAGCTTTCAGTGGCTTAAGGGTGGTTCTACCCCTCAAATGTGCTGGCGCAACCATTTTTGAGTTATTACCGAAAAGCACATCCCTCAAACTATCTCTAACGGGTGGCAGTGTCAAAAGTTAAAAATATTGCCTGGGTGCCAGTTTTCTTGCATGTCTGATGAAACTGCAATATGCCCACACAAAGCCCTTTGTAGCCTTCAGCCTTTGGTGCATTTTGAGCTCTTATTTAACTGAATCAGCTTAACCTGCTCAAGGTAGTGATCTACCTAGAGAACTTGCAAAATCAGTGTACTTGCCTTTTGAGTAGGGCTTTCAGCTGAGCAGAAACAGGCGATTTTTTTATGTGAGGGCTGCGTAGAAACCACGAATTTGTATCCTCTGGCTGCATGGCGGGATATTTAAACACTGTTTTTGCGAAATGGAGTTTCATGAACTTCAACTCATCATAGCTCAGCCATTTCTTACCCTATCAACTTCAAATTTTCTACAGAAGCTCTCTGACCATTGAACTCAAAAACGGTACGACAAAAGTTGTTTTTCTGCCTCCTTCCTAAGTTATAGCGAAGACATGTAACCAAGGTAGGGTAAAGATGATGAAATTCTTAAAGTAGCGGATTCTACAAGTTTCACTCGGAAATTTGGAAAACTGTAGTACCATATTGTTAAGCTCCTTAGACAGAAGCAACAGTAAAAAAAATTTAGGCTGATATCTTGCACATCGAAGACACAGTAACGAGTTAAAGTTTTCATCCACCATTTTTCTTATGCCCATCTCTTGGTCACAATCGACATTATCACAATGCAATTTTCAGCTTTCACTTTTTCCAGCCAAGATCTTTCAACCAGTATCCAACATTACAACCATTTCCATCTGGTTGCTGAAATCAGCTAAGGGGTAGAACTACCCTTAATCAGACCTTTTTGGGCATGCGCATTACTAGTCTTTAGTTAAAGCTATTACCTCACTCAGTACTCAGAGGCCAGCATGCCTGTTTTCTATCTTATTATGGCCACAATCTTACCATAATGATTTGATATTTATTTATCTGGCAGAGATTTGATAGCGAAAAAGTTGGTGATCGTGAGGTAAGTTCTCTCTTTCTTTCTCTTTCTCTTCCTCTCCCTCTCCCTCTCCTTTCTCTCTCTCTCTCTCTCTCTCTCTCTCTCTCTCTCTCTCTCTCTCTCTCACCCACATGTGCACGCACACACAGACACACATTATTTATTTCATTTTATTTATCTTTCTCTTTCCCCTCTTCTATGTCATCCCAACTGTACATGTGATGTGGTGTATGAAAGTGGCACATGTATTGCGGTGTATATGAGATAAGTGCTTGTGTGACGTGGCTTAGATGATAGGTACACATGTGAGGTGGTGCGCAAATGATGTGGTGCATGTGGTTCTTGCATATGACACAGTGTATGAGCAGTTGCAGTTATAATGTGTTGCAAGCCTGTCTTTCAAGTTAGTTTGAATCTTGCTTTTCCTTGTACAGCCCTGGGACCCACTACCATGTCTTACAGCCCTTCTGTCTCAATTAGGTCAAGAAACAGAATGGGCTTAGTCTTGTACTAGTGTTGTATGTTTTTTTTCTCTCTCCACTTTGGTTTCTGTACAAACTGGCAGTGATCGACTGATGAACAGGTCAATTGCTGCTGCTGTAATTTTCATTTCACTTCTTGTCTTATTGTGTGTGAGATGTGCTCTGTTGCTGACACCTTTCTTTTCGGATTCACACACACACACACACACACACACACACACACACACACACACACACACACACGCACACATGCACACACACATAATCTCCCTCTCCCATTGCGCGTCTGTTGTCATTACTTGCATCTTATGCC
>JAOWAW010145085.1:0-10491 GCA_028565695.1 Nicola tetela | reverse complement strand
AAGACCACGCTCCCGATGCTTCAAGAGCAGGTCTGCCATAAGACCGAAGCGGCCCATGAAGTCCGCCCCTACGGCCGACGTGTCGGCATCCATTCGAAAAACGGCGGACCTGGAAAAAAAGACTATAGCTCAGTTGCGCGATGGTGCACGGGGATGGAACTTGGTATTCTACATAATTCGAGGTCAAGGAACCCACTGGTGAGGTCGGTTTGAGCGTGCTTAGTCGCGCAAAGGGAGAAAAAAGCCGCCGAAAACTTCGGATGGGTGCGTAAGCACTTTCCTCGTGGCGCAGTCAATCGAAACACCCACCATACGGAAGCCACATACCTTGGCTATACCATCAAACCAAGCATATTATCATAGCCTGACCTCACAGCATAATAATAGCCCGTTTTCTGTTCGCAGTCACATCGATCAGTGGTGGTGCCATGCTATTCTATGGGTTGCTACGGAACGACCACGACATGGCCGCCATTTCATTATGCAATCGCTCTGCGGTCCCTAATGGTAGCGTGGTAGGGTGTAAGTCGAAGTCAGGCAACAACTTGACTTGGGAAGTCCCTGCGTGAACGTGCTCGAGCACGTTTGAAGTAAATAAAAGGGAAGTGGATAATCAGACGGGACAGCCGTGCCGTTTTCGTAGTTCATCGATCAGTACAGTCAGACGGGACAGTTGTGCCGTTTTGTAGTTCATCGATCAGTACAATCAGACGGGACAGCTGTGCCGTTTTGTAGTTCATCGATCAGTACAGTCAGACGGGACAGCTGTGCCATTTTTGTAGTTCATCGATCATGATGATCGATGAACTAACCGTGCTCGAGCACGTTCATGTTGTCAGTGCAGGGACTCCCTAGTCTGAGTTTGTTAATAATAGCGTTTTCACACTACAGACAGCAGGACATAATACGAGTCTTGGAGCTCTCCATTGTATGCTGTCGAATACAGAGTGTGTAGAAGACCGTTAGTTCCCAAATCAGGAGAAGGCGAGCAATAGTTTATTGAGTATTGTGAATCATTATATTCTGTCAGGCGGCTAGCGTTCGGTTGCTGAACTAGGTAGAAGTGCAGTCCCTTTTTGTCGTCGAACTTTTACAGGAGATAAGTACGACTGGTAGTCGATTGGAGTGCACTTGTACGTCACGGCCGTCCGCCGGTATGTAAGTCTGTACAATTTTCAATATTTCAATTCCGACTGCTAGCTTTCGAAAATACCATCACTAGGCATGCTGACGTGTGTGATATTAATAAGCGCAGAAAATGAGGTGCCCTGTTCTAAAGGGTGATATTAGTGATGATTGTTTGTGTTGGCAGCTACCAGGCAAATACGTTGCAGTGACGCCCAATGCTCAGTTTTGTTAGACTATTATGCTTAGTGTACGCATCGTGGTTTGTTCCTTATGTCCGCTCTATCTCTTCCTCCTTTTCATCTCTTCTTCCTTTTCAGCTGCTCTGCATTAATTCGAGAAAAGGCGTTTTTCTCTGCTTGCCAGAACGACGAAATAAGGATGGCGTCGGTCGCGACAGTTACCGCGCCTTCTTTAAGTTTGCCAAATGATACAGGTGGCTCAACGTCAGTTGAAAGGTCAGCTGTGTTTCGTGAAGAGTCTTGGTTGCCCATAGGAGGCTCTTTCAAGTCTGGGGAACTATAGGGGTGCGAAAACAACTTATTATTCTATCAATACTTAAGCCGCCATGTGTGACTGGTTATAATATATCCTATTGCAAAGGGGTTGATTTTCAAGTTTTCGTACATATACTTTTTGTCGAAGTATGGAAATAAATTTCGTACGAAATTTCTTTCCTCAAACTCAGGCATGGGGTTAGTGCTGGGCTGTCTCAAACGTATGCTCAAGGTATAAAATATAGTTTGCACCCATTTGTTTTAACTGGAAAGTGTGAAAATGAGTTTCATATGTAATGCATACTTACTAGAGATATTGATAAGCTTACCATCATGGGGACATTTTAATACTGTATCTGCTGAACTGCTTGACCTTGTATTAGATACACTAGTTGTAGAAAGTTAATTGCGGTGAGCAATGTTTTCCGGGTCAAAATCCCTGTCAAGTTGACAACACAAACTACAGCGATGCAGAATCACAGAGTCTAAACACAGCTCGTGTGGTTTGTAGATCTACTTTTCTCACCCCATGGCTTCTTGCAACAGTTCCCTGTACTGTTCCCTGCGAATTGTTGGCACTGCTACCAAGATAGCAATTATTCTGTAGTAATTTCTGCACACCCAGCCAAAACGCAATTTGGTAGAAAAAGTTCGTGACAGACTGATGGGATAGTAGTGGATATGTAGAGACTGACA
The DNA here is from genome assembly GCA_028565695.1 of Nicola tetela. Classification (NCBI taxonomy): domain Eukaryota; kingdom Metazoa; phylum Porifera; class Calcarea; order Clathrinida; family Clathrinidae; genus Nicola; species Nicola tetela. The sequence continues at coordinate 8,173 of JAOWAW010145085.1, read as the reverse complement.
CACGTACAAGCACGCACGCACTTGAAGGAAAGTGTTGAAATTAAGGCTGTGTTTATGAATTTTTAATGAAAAAAAGGTAAAGCATGTGATAGTTGCTTAACCAGGCCATGACAGGTCTTGCCAAGTGTTTTTTTTTTCATTGGCAATTTGCCTTACTCTCGTCTTCTGATTGTCTCAGGGACGAGATACAGATTGGCTGGGCCATCAATGTGTGGGCTTTCCTGTCCATAGTGGCATCGGCAGTAGCTCAGTGCCGGCTTGAAGATGTGATTTGTGAAGTCGGACTGTCCACTGAAGAAGAAACTGAGCAGATTAAAAATCAATCAACTCAAGATGAGCGATGTACGTGGTTCATTCAAGTTTTACAAAGATCTGATCCACTGGGATTCAAGGTGTTTGTGGATGCGATTACAGCATTCCGTCCGCTCCTTAAGATCCTTGACTTTTTTAGAGTGAAAAGCGCCTCATGGCAGGCAAGAAGTGAACTGTTTGACTGGAAGTCAGAGAGTTTTCAAGGTAAGGACAAACTGCTTTGCAATTCCTAACTTAGTGAAGTGATTGGACCTCTTTGTCCCATCTGTGGGGTCCTTTCCTCTTCCTGTTCTATGTCTTCTTGCTCCTTGTTTTCTGCTTCTTTAGTGCTTCTTTATTTTCATCATTACAATAGACATTATTCAGAATTATGCTGAGCATAAGGTTCGGGGCATCACCACTCTCGTTGACTATAGGCCGGTAATGGTGAAAGCCCAAGCTGCTCAGAGTTTTCTCTTCAAAATGGACAAGATAGACCTTAGAACATCGTGAGCTTCAGGGATTATAAATTGGAGTTGTGGAGGGCGTCTTTCAAAAACGAAATAAGGACTTATAAAGAGTCAAGGGAGACACGATTTTGGGTTGTTGCTTCCGTTATAGGCCGACTGCTGTTACAAGTGTCCAGTCTTCAATGTATTTTTCATAGCCACGTTGCTGTACAAATCTGCTTATTGGTAAGATTGCTATAACTTGTATGAGAAGATAGTGTTTTCAGAAAGTGTTCATCCTTCTCATCCCTTTTATGCTGTCAGCATGCTCCTCTTGTTTCTGACCATTTTTCCACCTTGGTCCAAGAATCCTGATGCCTGTCAATGACTCATGGTGCAAAGACACAGGATGGGTATGTCCCACTTTCTTCCTGCAGTGGAGCATCAGTCTACCTTGGTTCTACGTTTGAACGGGCCGATAACAACACTCCCTCCTTTGTATCCAACAAATATTCCCCTGGTGCAGTGTGCCTAAGAAATCAATTGCTCGACTGGTGAGGGAAAAGATTTCTACCAAGCAGTTTGGTTCTGCATTTCTATGTACTTGTCGTTCTTTCCTGATGTCCAGCTTTAGTACTCTAGAGCGGAGTCCATTTTACTGCTTGTGGCAAGAATGGTGAATCTGCATGATAAGGAGGACAGAGCATAAAATTAGCATTCCGATAGTTCTTGAATAATCTTACGCTTGATACTGGGCCCAACATCTGTATGCCAGTCGGCAGCTGCCTACTTGCACTGTGACTTCTGGTTTTGCAGGTCAGATTAGCGTGAAAAGCATGAAAAATGGAAGCACTCTGTAGCTCCAGGTGATGAACAGTATTTATTCCATATGAGCACACAGAAATATGACAGAGCATGCTATGTAGCGAAAAACCATCAGGTCTCTAACAAGACGTGGCAAAAATCAATGAGAAAGAACAGGGTTGCAAGCAAACACTACGTTCCTTACTGGCGTAAACCAAGAAGTGCCCCGAATCTTGTTCCCAGACAACAATTCTGAATAAGGTCTATGTATAGTCTCAAGTTTTGGTATCTTGGGCCAGACTTCAGGTAAACTTGTGAGAGTGTGTAGTATGGGAACAACTTAATTTCATCACCCGGTTTTGTTGATTTGGTGATCTGCCCTCATGCCCAGACTTCTCAAGAGGTGATTCACCGAAAGTTGAAAGCAGTGAACGTCAGCCAGACTCTGGCTGCTGGAATGACTATCCTCAGGCAGAGGCTGCACATAGTGACTGGGTGATAAGAAATCGTGAAGACACAATACAAGCTACTTTCGGCTTACTGCAAGCCCTTGTTAAAGCTCTAGAGATGCAAACAAGAGACTTCTCGAAACTGAAGCAGGTTAGTTGGCTTGTTCATTTAGAGCTTTTCCTGAGAAAAATGTGTTTGTGCATTTTGAAATATTTTAGGATTTCTAAGACACCAGTCTAATATATTATTTCCTGTGGAATGTTCACTTTCTGCAGAGTTTACCCAAACCTAACAAGAATATGGCAGCTGCCTCACCACAATCTGAAGAATTTCCTCAAGTGTCGGCAAGCCAAGATGAGGAGGGTCTATTGCTTCAAGACCATTTAACTCAGATTGCTGGTACAAACAAGGGGGATAGGACAGCGGATCAAGATGGTGAGGTTGGCCGTCTTGATCTTTCTGGAGGTTACCCCGAGAGTGCGCAGAATTCTGAGAGCCAAGAGCAACTGGATGGCGATTTTGATCTTTCTGGAGGCTGCCCCGAGAGTGCAGAGGATTCTGAGAGCCAAGAGCAACTGGAAGAAATGAGGGGTACTGAGCAGGTATGAACTTCACAAGGGAGAAGGAGAGAGAGACATTGAGAGTAGAGCATTGGTATTTCAGTCTGCTGCATGGGAAGTGGGTTGAAGCTGCTGGATGTTGTCGGTGTTTGATAAATGCAAGTAAACATATCTGGCCACTGGATGTACACATGCTGCATGCATGCATGTGTTAGTATTTCAGTCTATTATATGGGCCTTTATATGCGTAGTTTTAGAGACTTTGTGGTAATACTATGCACTGAGATTGTATCGGTACGTACACATACTGACATGTACGCCTGTCTGTGCATGCACACATCTGTACGTCCACGAATGCATGTATGTACTAGTGTGCTTGTACGCACAGTGTACTTGTATGTGTGACGGAGCAGACTCTACTCGGTCATTATGGCCTGGGTTAGGGTAAAGAGTCAGTCTTTTATCATCTTTGTGGTCTATCTGTGGCTTCATGGAACTCGTAGCCGCCTAGTTGGCCTTAGCATCAACGAATGAGTTGGTCCAAGCTTCTTAGTGATTGAGCCTTGCATGCATAATCCTAATTCTACAGGCAATTTCACCTGCTTTACACAGAACACACTCAAGGCAGAATTCCTATGATTTTCTTGTTTTCAGCATTGTTGTAATACTATTTTTGTTCAGCACACCTTCCTCCCCCTGTAATGTAATGCAGCAGTGTTTCGGCTCCATTATTGTGCTGCTTGTTGCTTGTCTACAGATTCCACTGATTATTAATCACCATTGTTTTTTGTCATCACATTCGGGATTTCTCTCCTCTTGTGTTTTATTGATTCTTGTGACTTTTCACTTTCTGTATACCATTGGGTATGTATTTTTTGCATTCTCATGTTTGACAGTCTCCACTTCTTTGATTAGTATAGTCACGAGAAGTGAATTTTCTCGAAACACAATGTGCTTTCTTTTACAGAGGGTTGAGAGAGCTGTTTTAGACTTGATCAAGCCAGTGGACCACGAAGGTGTGAGCCACAGAGAAGTTGTGCAGTTGCGACAGGACGACAAAGATGAAGCAGTTGGATTTGATGGACGATCGGATGATGAGTCGGTGGAGGCTCCAGGCTGGGCGGGTGTGACAACTATATCAGCTGAGGTGAGTGGTCCTTTGTGCTTGTTGGTGATTTTCTTGTAGTAGTTTCTTATCCTAATGTTTTTCTCCTCGCTTCTTGATTGCCTTCATGCAAGGCAGTGGAGCACACCAAATTTGGTGGAAGTAAGACGGAACACATCCTATGTCTTGGGCTGGTGGGATTTCAAATTTATTGAATGGAATGCCTTGGCTAGGCACATTGAGCCAGCGGTTTGGGCCATGCATGAGAGAGAGAGAGAGAGAGAGAGACAGACAGACAGACAGACAGACACACAGACACAGACACAGACACAGAAAGAGAGAGAGACAGAGAGAGAGAGAGGGGGAGAGAGAGAGAGAGAGAGAGAGAGAGAGAGAGAGAGAGAGAGAGAGAGCAGTGCATGAGTGTGTAAACAATTGCTCCAATTAGCTAAACTAGAGAACCTGATGGCAATGAAAGTGACATGTTTTTGAATTTGTTTCACGTGTACAGGATACATCAGCACATGACCAAACGCATGAGAAGCTCCTTGAGCAACTTGCTTTTTCCAAGCACAAGCAAAGAGATGTAGGTTGTATTTTATTCATGTAACCCTCTATATATATATATATATATATATATATATATATACACACACACACACATATATATAACAATAAATATGTATATATATATATATTATACTAGCATAGTTACCCATGCTTCACACAGATCATTGAATGTGGATCGTGTACATGATAAGTATTATGCACGTGTGCCTGCAAGTAGTGAAGTGCTGCATTATTCCATCTACCTTCCATTGGTTGTGCAATTGCTCTTTCAGCACACCGTTCCAGGCGAGCTCGCCTTTGTTCCCCACACTCAAGACTTCATGCAAGCGCAGTGCTTACACGGTCTGCTTCCTACATTATACATTTGGGAAAGTTGGCTAACACGTGCTGAACATTATACTTACCCATGTGCATGCCTTGCACTGGTCATTGAATGTGGTTTGTGCACATTATGCATGTGTGCTGGAGAGTGACACATTTGTTTATGTGTGGTGCGAGATCACAGCTACGGCAGCATGCAGCACTGCGGCATTGTTGCAGTTTTCGTGCCCATGACCACAGCTGTGGCAGCATGCAGCACTGCGGCATTGTTGCAGTTTTCGTGCCCATTAGCTGTCATGCATTGTCTACATGTAGGGGTGACAACGTTGTGGTTCAAGGTCTATCAGACTCAACAAATGATGGAGCGCTGGAGTTGGCATTGGCCATGGGAGCATGTGCTTGTCGGCCTTTTGAAGGCTGATTTCAGGGTTTTCGAGGGAGGTAGGAAAGTTCAAAATACAATCATGACACGTCCGAGATGTTGAGAAACGATCTCGGATAAGTCTGGTGCGAATCGGTTCAGTCGTTTTGAACGCATGTGTTACAGACAGACAGACAGACAGTCACAGACAGACACACAGACATGGACGAAAATATATATTAGATGTATGTATGTATATATATTATATTATATCTATCTATATTATATATATCTAATATATATTTTCGTTCATGTCTGTCTGTCTGTGTGTGTCTGTGTGTCTGTAACGCATGCATTCAAAAAGCACTGAACCAATTCGCACCAGACTTCAACGAGATCCTTCCTCAACATCTCGGAAGTGTCATGATCATATTTTGAACTTTCCTACCTCCCTTGAAAACCCTGAAATCGCCCTTCCAAACGCTGACGAGCGCATCTTCCCATGGCCTATGCCGACTCCAGCGCGACATGCATTTGTTCGGTCTCATAGACCTGGTGCCACAACACTCACACCTCTACATGTAGACAATGCGTCACAGCTGCCAATGGGCGCGAACTCACTGCAACAATGTCACACTGCCGCATGCTGCCACAGGTGGGCGTGTAAACTGCAACAATGTCGCAGTGCTGCATGCTGCCAGCCGCAGCTGTGATCTCGCACCACACATAAACAAATGTGCTGTTTGCCAACTTTCCCAAATGTATAATGCTGCTGCACAATGCAACCAGTCCGGAGCTTGCTTTGAAGCAGATCGTGAAAGCACTGCACTTGCACGAAGTGTTGAGTGTGGGGAAGAAAGGCGAGCTCGCTTGGAACGGCGTGCTGAAAGAGCAATTGCACGACCAACAGAAGGTAGATGGAAGAATAGGTTCCTACATGAGTACGAGGGCGATACTGCGTAGCGGCAAATACCAGTGGGCCCAAGCACCGCAGGCGCAAGGACTGGTCATATGCAGACCGGCATTAATGCAGCGGCAAATACGAGCGGGCCCGAGCGCCACAGGCGCGAGGACTGGTCGTATGAAGACCAGTATTAATGCAGCGCTTCACTAGGACTGTTCACTTTCCTATGACGGTCATCCTGACCTCATAATCGGATAACTATGCTATCAGGTGCACGATCCACATTGAATGATCCGTGCAAAGCACGGGTAGCTATGCTAGTGTATATATATGTGTGTGTGTGTATATATATGTATATAACAATTTCTGAGTCTGAGGAATTGTCGACGAGTAAATGCTGAGGTACATAAAAGCCAAGGTGCAGCCAAGGCTTTTATCTGAGGCTTTTACTTGCCGATAATTCCAAGGGTGAAGAAATTATTATAGTTAAATTGTCCTGCGAAAAGGCTGTCTCAAAGCCCTTTCTCGCTTGTTTTTTAAGAGCTTACCACCAAAAGAAAGCACGCGGCAACTGTGTGACGCAGGTTGCAGGTGGTCTATAGGGTCACTTGTTACCAGCTCTCAGCAAGCATTCCCAAGTGGCGCAGTCATTAGGAGCATGGCTTTCACTCGAGCAGTCTCGGTTCAAGCCCTCTCCTCGACTGCAGTTTTTCTTCGCTGATTTTTCCTTCCATTTCTTTTCTTTCGTTCAACATCTTCTCAGGCTGTCTATTTTGTATGGCTTTCTTCGTCTGTTTCTAAAAAAAAAAGAAGAAGTAATTATACTCCAATAATTACTCTTTAAAGGAGGAATTATTGGTGAATAACACTCTAGTATGAAAAAGTATGGTATCTAATGGGAAAAAGGAAAATAAATACCCTTAAGAGACAATTTAAATATATATATATATATGTATACTGCATACCCTGAAGGCCGTTGTATACCGGGAAATATACCACGACCATATACCACGAGGCCAAAGGCGTCGTGGTATATGCAAAGTTGTATGTTTACCCAGTATACAAGGCCGAGGGATATATAGTATTTATACCAGAGAGGTATATTAAACATGGTATAACTTCTTCAATATACACCAAGTGGTGTATATTAAACATGGTATATACTCAGATATGCAATCTTTAGCTCTTCAATATGTTTGAATCTATATACAATGTTTAAGTCTGGTATAAATAAATAAATAAATATAAATATATATTATATATATTGAAAGGATGTTTTGAGAGGAAAAATTTGACCATGCACCCACCAGGATTCAAACTGGGGACCTTTTGCTTGCTGAGCGATTGCTTGACCACTGAACTACGGGACCAGGTCATATACATGTATATATAATGTATACTATAATATATAATATATATAATTATGTATATATTTATATATATATACTAGCATAGCTACCTGTGCTTTGCACGGATCATTGACTGTGGATCGTGCACATGATAGCATAGTTACCCGATTATGAGGTCAGGATGACCGTCATAGGACAGTTTAACAGTCATAGTGAAGTGCTGCATTAATACCTGTCTGCATACGACCAGTCCTCGCATCTGCGGCGCTCGGGCCTGCTCGTATTCGCCACTACGCAGTATCGCCCTCGTACGATCATATGACCAGTCCTTGCGCATGCAGCGCTCGGGCCCACTGGTATTTGCCGCTACGCCGTATCGCCCTCGTACTCATGTAGGAACCTATTCTTCCATCTACCTTCCATTGGTCGTGCAATTGCTCTTTCAGCACATCGTTCCAAGCGAGCTCGCCTTTCTTCCCCACACTCAAGACTTCGTGCAAGCGCAGTGCTTTCATGGTCTGCTTCAAGGCGAGCTCCAGACTGGTTGCATTGTGCAGCAGTATTATACATTTGGGAAAGTTGGCAAATGTTGCAGTTTTCGCGCCCAGCTGCGGCAGTGCGGCATTGTTGCAGTGAGTTCGCGCCCATTGGCAGCTGTCACACATTGTCTACATGTAGAGGTGTGAACGTTGCAGTATGAGGTCTATGAGACCGAACAAATGCATGGAGCGCTGGAGTCGGTGTAGGCCATGGAAAGATGCGCTTGTCGGCGTTTGGAAGGGCGATTTCAGGGTTTTCGAGGGGGGTAGGAAAGTTCAAAATATGATCATGACATGTCTGAGATGTTGAGGAAGGATCTCGTCGAAGTCTGGTGCGAATTGGTTCAGTGGTTTTTGAACGCATGCGTTACAGACAGACAGACAGACAGACAGACACACACACACACACACACACACACACACACACACACAGACCCACACACAGACAGACAGACACGAACGAAAATATA
>JAOWAW010145074.1:0-10492 GCA_028565695.1 Nicola tetela | reverse complement strand
GTCTGTCTGTCTGTCTGTGTGTCTCTCTGTAACGCATGCGTTCAAAAACCACTGAAGCGATTCGCACCAGACTTGGACCAGATCCTTCCTCAACATCTCGGACGTGTCATGATCGTATTTTGAACTTTCCAACCTCCCTCGAAAACCCCGAAATCGCCCTTCCAAACGCCGACTAGCGCATCTTCCCATGGCCTACGCCGGTTCCAGCGCGACATGCATTTGTTGAGTCTGATAGACCTGATACCGCAACGCTCACACCTCTACATGTAGACAATGAGTGACAGCTGCCAATAGGCGCGAACTGACAGCAGCAATGTCGCACTACCGCATGCTACCGCAGCTGGGCGCGAATATTGCAACAATGTCGCAGTACTACACGCTGCCGGCCGCAGCTGTGATCTCGCGCCACGCATAAACAAATGTGCCGTTTGCCAACTTTCCCAAATGTTTAATGCTGCCGCACAATGCAACCAGTCCGGACCTTGCCTTGAAGCAGATCGTGAAAGCACTGCGCTTGCACGAAGTCTTGAGTACATGAGTGTGGGGAACAAAGGCGAGCTCGCCTTGAAGCAGATCGTGAAAGCACTGCGCTTGCACGAAGTCTTGAAGGTGAGGAACAAAGGCCAGCTCGCCTTGAAGCAGATTGTGAAGGCAGTGCGCTTGCACGAAACCTTGAATGTGGGGAACAAAGGCGAGCTCGCCTGGAACGGCCGGCGTGCTGAAAGGGCAATTGCACGATCAACGGAAGGTAGATGGACGAATAGGTTCCTACACGACTACGAGGGCGATACCTCGTACCGGCAAATACCTGCCCTCGCGCCTGCGGCGATCGGGCTGGTCGTATGCAGACCGGTATTAATGTAGTGCTTCACTACGACTGTTTACTTCTCTATGACAGTCATCCTGACCTCATAATCAGGTAACTATGCTATCATGTGAACAATCTACATTCAATGATCCGTGCGAAGCACGGGTAGCTATGCTAGTGATTATATAAAAAAGGAAATCCCATGTCTAACTAAACGTATTCAACGTTCGTTGGGTCTGGAGAAGGCACGGATTGCAGAGATACGAATTGATTCAAGCCGTAAAAGTTAGTGGCATCTTGGCTTCTCTAAGCTCGAAGCCGGATATCCTACCTGACAGTGGCCCGTTAAGGTATGCCATAGGCATGTATCAAATTCATCACTAAGTGGGCATTCGCCGATAGTAATATTTCCATATGTTGGCACTCTGACATCCTGGTTTTATCGGAAGCGTGATAAGACATTAGCCGCAAGGATCTGGAAGATCAAACAACAGCATTTTTGCAAAAACTGTGGGGCTGCCTTAGGCTAACTGTAGTCAAACTAGCGAACGAAAAAAATCTGTTTTTTTTCTGACAGTGTCATGGCGGTTAAAGGCCAACATACGGGAAGCAACTCTGTGGGTTTTCCTCTTGACCGGAGGCTCTGTCGCACAGCACCATCAGAGGTCATGTTGGTTGTTCCCTACTCTAACGCGGCTCAAAAGAGCCCGACCCACTTCAGCGCGGTTCAATGGAGCACATCTCCATGGCCATCTGCCCCAACAAAGTGCATCCCAATTCAGCTTGACTCAATTTGGCGCCGCATTAAGCCCAATGGAGCGCAACTCAATAGAGCTACCCAACAGAGCGCTTCCCAATTCAACGTGTCAGACATGTTCTTACCGTGAAGAATCATAGATGATCAGCTAGCGAAATAATTGTCAACAATGAACGTAGGAGGACTAACTAAGCGGGTAGGAGGGACACACGCACAATACAGGCTAGCAATAAGTAGAGTTGGGTAAAGTGAAGAGATAATCGCTTCAGGATGCTCGCGCGCGCTGTCCTCGGGCAGTGTAGGTTGTGCCACAATGCGAGACCGTCCGATATCTGACCAAGATGATTTCCTTTAAAAAAAAATAAAACTTTGTAAGGAAGCGACCGTAACTGAGAGAAAGTACTCCACGAACAAGGCCGATTGACTGAGTTGTCTCTATGGTCTTAGGCCTTTCATGATCATAGTTACAGGCAGAAAGCCTACAGTATTCGCCGAGTCGAGCTCTCCTTGATGAATGTAGGCTTTCCCGATGAAAACGCAGGGCTACGACATGATTCCCCGACGCATATGATCGAATCCGCAAAACCATTCTTCAAATGGCCCGCTGATTCCGGCCACTATAGCAATACCAATAATTATTGTTTTCCAAAGTAAGACCAAACTTATCCGCAGGGATCTTCAGGGAAAACCAGATATCTTGATAGGCGCTGAATAGATTTTATCAAGATCTAGCCGCAAACTTGCGCGCGAAAGCAATGGAGGGCGAGGGCCCAGTGGCACGAAATATAAAATGTACATCTGAGTGTGGCCAGCGAGGTCGTCGAGGACAGTTTTGAGTTGTCTTCACTTCTCCTTCGCCGACTCTAATGCAGGTGGCTATAATTTCAGTGGGTAGAAGTGTCTGTTTCCTGCATGCCTTGATGGTGCTTACTTGCACAGCGGCAGGCTGCTCAAGTAGATCCAGTCGGGACAAGAATGTAAAGTATTCTCGCTTCCCCAAGGATCGCCATCTCCGTTGTGTATGGCTTCGTTGCATTGGTCGACAATCTACCCTGGAGTTGAATTGGGAATGTGTGAGGGTCTACAGCAAGCATTTTCCAAGCGGTGATTCTCGCTTTTTCCGTGGTCGGCGTAAAGGAGACGTGGAAGTATCTGGTGCGCGCAGCCCTGGGTTGGTGAGGCTCGAGGGAGCACAACAGCGTCAAAAACCAAGGCGACTTCTTGTTCGTTGGCGATTGCTAGCATGCCCAGAGGCGGAGAGTGGAACAGTTGATCTTATGACTAAGACCGTTGCCGATGCCGCAGCTGGCACTGAAGAAGGTAAGCAAATCACATCGTACGAGAGTAAGGCTCAGGTCTTAAAGATCTTCATTCTTTGGTCACTGATTGACTTCTTGTGAACGTTCTGTATGTGTATCTATTTATCTCTGCGTTTGTCTTTCTGTTTCTCTGCCTCTGTCTCTGCCTGTCTGTCTTTATCTGACTCTCTGTTTCTCTCTCTCTCTCTCTCTCTCTCTGTCTATCTTTCTCTCCCCTCTCCCTCCCCCTCTCTTTCTCTGATTCTCTCTCTCGCCATCTTTTCATTCCTCCGCTTGGTTGTCTGTCTCTCTGAACCTCTTAGTTTCCGAGCTTTTACTGAATTCCACAGGCCAGGTGCATTTTATGGTATTCACATTTCCATAGGTTTCAAAAAATTGTGTCTAACTCAGCAAGTGCCTGTTCATTTTTTTACATGACCCTATTGTTCATGTTATACACCTGCTGTTTATGTGTCTGCATGTAGTGTTTGCTGTGTGTGGTAATCCCAGACCAGGATCTGCAGTGCATTTTCTTGGTCATTGCTTTTTTTGTGTTTTTTTTTTTAATTAATTGATTATATATTTTTTGTTTTTCTTTTTCTTGATTTCTCCCAGCCATTTGTCTGTCTGTTTTTGTGAGCCTGGCTGTTAGTGAGCGTTTACTGAATACTACATGCCAGGTGCATAGTTCACATTTCCACAGCTTTAAATGAAAATTTTGATAATACTAGTGTGTGCAGCCCTCAATGCAAGTGCCTGTGATTGTTTGTATTCCTTCAGCATTCCATACTATGAATAATTACAAGACTCGGTTCAGCCATGAGGGCTCGTTGTCGACTGAACTACAGTGCTAATGTGTGAGTGTGATTTCGTCTCTGCATGTGTAAACAACTACTGCAAGATCGCCCAAGAATTAAAAGAAACTGTTCATGGATGAGTCAGAAGTGAGTTGGCGGTTGCGAGTAACCATGGGAAAGTGGCCGAACCACGTGTAGGGCAATAGGAAGCCGACATTCCAACCAGTAGCGAACTAGCAACACTAAGTGACGAAACGTTGTTCAATGGTGAAACTCCAGACGCATCAAAGAGTCAGCTGAGGGCAATGGCGCTCCAATGATTATTCTGAAAGAAAGTTGCTATAGCCACAGGCTCAGGGCACAAAACCTGATGAAGAGATCATGATCAAAGACGTCAGCTAACGACCACCATGCAAGATGATGCGACGCCGAGACTGCTTAGGTTTGGCGCCCGCGGCGCCAAGAAATTGACTTGCTTGTGGACGGTCGTGGATCGGAAGACCCACAACGGCAAATTCAGAGGCTTCACAGCATTAATCTATGTACCTGTGTAACTATGGTAACGTTTAGTTGTCCTGGTGATGGCTTGGAATGTACAAAAGTGAGCAGTCCTGATCGGTGCTGATTGTGGTGGCGTGCCTGGCTTGGAGTACTCTATGCATTGCCTAATGTCCCGGCCAGTAGTTAGGAGCATTTCCCTCACCTCTCTCTTCTTACGTAGTACTGCACCATGGCATGAAGACTGTTAATAGGCAAACCTCATTTCTGACCACAGTTGCCCGAAGGCAGAATTTGAACGTCCCTGTCAGTTTGCCCTTTAGTTTGCTTGCTCACTTCTTCACTGTCATTTAGTTTTTGCCTTCACTGTGGAGTGTTGAAGCTCGAACATAAGATAACGGTTCCTGTGGAAATGCTGATTAAGACGGACAGCTCTTTAGCACAGTCTCCCTATCTGGTAAGCGGATTGAGCATGTACAGATATGAACTTCACGGACAGTCACAGGTGACATCTGTACAGCTGACGTTTTAACGGTCGCGCCGCTCTCTGACAAAAGCCCCTCTGATCTGGCTCTGGATATGACATGTTGGACTCCTCCTTTAACTCTCCCTTCTCCACCTCCTCTTCTCTTATCTGGGAGAACAGAGAGCATATTATAAACCTTACCAGTGGTTACTTGAAGACAGCTATGAGTTGGCAGTACAGGTCCGGAGCTAACCCGCCCATCATCGAGCCTCTCCGCTCCCTACCTCCTCCTGTCAACGCCCTGTGCGATAAGCCGGTGAATTTCGCGGATTTTCATGTCAGGCTAAGTAATTCTCACTGTGATAGCGTTCTGGCCGTTTCGATTCGGAAGGCATCTGCGCCGCTGGATATGCAGTCCTTATGTCTCCTACAAGTTTTCCCAAGGCATCGGTGGTACTCACGACGGCACACAAACGTACTGGACGCCCGATAATGCTGCTTGGCGCATGACGACAGGTTAGCGCCTACGGAGACTCACCATGGGGCACGAGCACTATGGCTTCACATATGCATTTGTAAAATCTCTGCTTTAGCGTGTGCGTGCGATGCATTACTGTCAGCGAGTAACTCCACACATTGACGGGGAACATTTCACATCAACATTTGACTGACCGACACAGTAGTCGTCAATCAGGTATTATAGTATTTTTCAACAATGCTATGTCCTTCACTAATAATGGCCTATGGTCAACTGGACCTTGACTTTTATGTTAATCCAATATGGCATTGCCTCTTCATTAGGGCTGCAATGAATAGCAATTTGTACGAACGAATATTCTTACAAATACTGAGGTAACGAACGAACGAATATTATATTATTCCACCCCCATTCCACACCACACTTCCTCCCTAGCATTGTCACTTTCATTGCTCTTCGTACTTTTCCGCGGCAGCCGTTTAGTATAAGTACCAATGTGAGATGGGGGTGAGTTCACAACAGGATCCTTTCTCTTGAAATGTTCACGCATTGAACTCGTCGTTGTGCCATTGAACATCAAACGTTTATCGCAAAGCTTGCACTGAACGTGCTCGCCTCCGTCAACTTTCACGAAGCTATTCGAGACAGCACTGACACTCTGCTCCACCATACTAGCTCCGTAGGAAGGGGAAGGGAGAACTGAGCGCCGCCACCAATCCCGGGATAGCAGATGAACCTGAATGACAAAACCTACCAGGTTCGCTTTTCGGCGAACACACAACAATCCACCTACAATACATGGTACTTACCGGTATAGCATTGTAAGCGAGTGAAAAGCTGCGCAGCTGATACGATCACGCATATGTATAGCAGCGCTACAGTTTGAACTGAAACTCGAAGGAGATCGATCGTGATCGTGCAGGTGTGCGGCAGACCAGACTGTACGCTCGTGTGACTGGTGCACCTGTGTACGCGCACGCTTACGTGTGGAATGTAGTCGCATTTGCGATTGATCGACATAACATGTGTGCCTATGCGCATGCAGATAGCTAGCGTGCTTGACATTGCAGTTTCTCGAATAGTCGATTCGAAGTTTCTGTTTTCGAATATTCGCCAAAGTTGTCCAAATCGATTATACTCGAATATTCGTTGCAGCACTAGTATATACCCGTATATCGGCTCACTCTATGTGTTTCAGAAGCCCCTTGAAGGTCTTTACTACACCTTAGAGGGATGGCAAGGATTCAAGCTGTAGAATCAATGGTACAGCATGATCATTAAGCTATGATTTGACGAAGGAAACCTCGACTTGTTAAGTCACCAGCCTGGGAAGTCATTCCCAGCTGATTGCCCTTTGAAAACAAGTGGAAGACGTTTTTCTGTTGTCATAAAGGGTGTGTTTGTGTTTAAAGTTGTAAAGAGTGTCCCTCTTCATACTGTGAGCAGGACCTGTAGTTATGCTACCCCCACCTTCCGCAAATAAACAAACACTGTGCTATGTGAGTGACGGGTATTTTGAGCAGGAAGCCACAATTATAGTCGTTGGTCTGCTAAGTTGTCTGTAGGGAAGACCTAATTCTTTGTAGCAGTTTGTTTGTGCGTGTATGTACGTCAATCCAAGAGTGGGTCACCAACAGATCGTGAAGATTGAACACTCAAGAAGAACTCAAGAAGATTGTCTACTTGAGTGGGAGAACTACTGCATGAAGCATGCTTGAAGCAATCCGCAGAGGCAGAGTTCGAGAATATCAGAAAACCAATTTTCTGCAGCCACAGGCAGGTTTCTGTCGGCCTTAAAAAGCTTAGTGATTTTCTTGGACTGTCGACAGTTGAAGTTTTGTTATGCTATAAACCATGAGAAACGTTACCATTTTCGTTGGCATGGCAACTGTTAAACAGTATCTACACGTTACTTATTAGCTCAATGGAAATAGCCAGAACGCATTCACCCTTGAAGAGACCGAAACTGACGACTTCAAAATCAGGTGAAATCAAGAGAGCTGTTCCAAGTTGCAAGCCGCCATGATGATGAAATGAAATTCACGCAATACACGCACATAATTGCCGCCCATTGCCAGCAAGTTGCCATGGGGAACTTTCATTTGTTTTTACCATTGCCTGAGTCTGTCTGGGCTTTGTAAATGTCGGACACAGGCTTCCAACATTGGCTGATTCATGATTTCACTGAGGGTGGGTCGTACCTTAGGCGAAGCCTGAGCTCCTCTAGGGACGTCTTGGGGCATGCTCCCCGGGGAAAAGTTTGAAATTGTTTTGCAAAATTAGGCTTTTCGATTATTCTGAGGTGGAAACACGGTAGGCGGTGTATGATGGTCGGTATGATTTGCTATCGTGGTAGGTTACAACTTAACATACCCTGCTGATCGTGACGAACTCAGGCCTGTGGTGTCCATACTCGCGCTACATGCGCCGGCCCACATACGGTCTCCAGCCAATTGCCTGTACAGGCGCCTAGCCACTAGGTGTGTCCAGCTCGCTCCACCGCATGGAACCCAAGCCAATCGTGCTCGACAGTTGTCGGCTGATAGAACAAAAGGCATGTCGGTTTCCACTGAGGGCTTTCGATTAGGTATGAGTTTTTCTTTCTCTTTATCGCAGCACTTTCCTCCAGACAAAACTGCCTCGACAATGGCGGTATAGGTTCTTCCCCCGTCATTTTCTTATGCTGTTTACCTCTCCAGCAAACACTGATGCTGTTTCACGATGGGGTGCACCAGCGCCGTAGCTCTCTCGACATCGACACAGGCTGCAGGGACATCGTCGGACGTCAGCTCGACAGCCTCATCACCGTAGTCAGGCGCAGACCTTTTTATTGCTTTGAAGAGAGTCAATTGACCAAGAGGCGGTCTTCGCTTTGGTGCGCTCATGTCATGACTACTGACGAAACGCAGACGGTTTGCTGAACCTCGCGAAATCTTCTCCCAGCTTGAGGTCCTGCTTTTGCCAGAGTTCTCTGGTAACACTACACTACTCTAGTACTCCACAGTGGTCGAATATCAGGGGCCGTAGTTTAATACGTTATATTGTGACTCTCAAAGCCCGCCCTTTGTCTTTAGTTTAGGATTTGGAAAGTCAACATTCGCAACATTACACGAGCCGCGTAACATGACTTGTGGTATTATATGCATTATAAATCTCGCTGTCATCTTACTACATGTAGACTAGAAACACAGATATCTGGGCGATCAGCAAGTCTATGAAATGCGTGGAAATAAATAAAAAAAAAAAAAAAACCCAAGCGAGGGGTCGCCTCCCGTGCCCTAATTTAGATCCCACACTATTCTAGTTTCTGAGTTTTGGCAAAGCTTGGCCTGGTTGGCAGCGCTTAAGATAAGAAATTATAACACTGGCATTGATACTCTTAAGGATGGCTTTCCCATAGGTGCGCTTCTTTTTAAAAGGCAAACTACACCAATTCTCGCACAGCACCTTGCTTCTTCCTGCTGTGCATTTCCAATAGAATGTATGGAGGGCCCAGTGGTACAGGATAGTATTATTTAGGTCAGAAATACTGCATGGTCACTCAGCGATGCATCACAGTAATAAGTAATGAAAAAGCTGACACGGTGAGTGACCAAATTTTTGCAAAGCATTATGCTACCTGGGAATAGGTGCGGAACGCACGCTGTTAATATAACTTTAACACCGCAATGAGACACCGATAAACACGATTACAGCATCCAACGCTTGAAACGTTCTGAACTCTAAATTGGTTTAGTTTTTGCCTCATACTCCCCTGTAGCAACTAGTCATCAACATCCTTAAGAACTGTACTAACCGACAGTCACTCAAGCAGAATTGCAGAGTCCAAATGTGCATGGTTGTGCATACAAGACAATTTTGCTGAATAATAATGATCCGGGCTAACACCAAATATTTCAAGTGTGTATGTTCTTTTCATACAATCATTGGATAATTCTATAACAGAAAAGGAAATAGACTATTACTCTCTCGGTTCAAGACTTAGAGTGAACACTTTGAAACACCTTAAGAAAAGTAATGCTTTGCTGCCGTCGCTATTGGTACAGGGATGGGATTGCTGATGAAACCGTGGATATGGTATGTGCAGTGGTTAGACCATTTTCTTGCTCAAGACAAAAGTTCCTGGGTTCAATACCCACTTGTGCTGCGCAATGGTTTTCCCTCCTCTAGTTCAGTGTCTGTGCTGCTTTCTTTTCCTTTTTCGAATGTTAATATAAGTTGGGGTAGTCTGATTTTACCACAATTTATGAACATGGTTGTTACAATAGTTTTCCCAGTGCAGTGCTGATGCTCTGGAAAAGATGAATACTGTTAGCTTGTTTGTAACAAATACTCAATTCCAAGAGCCGTTCTCTGATCCATGTTCCATATTTATTCCCGTGTTGTGTGTGCTTGTGATTGCTATTGGGTGTACTTACGAATGAGCCTCCCTCTCCTGGCGAATCAAGCTACAGCTCAGCTATAATCCAATTAAATCAGTGAGAGACCGTATGTCTGTAGTTGTCACTGTCACCGCCTTTTTTCTCCAACGTATAACGGAAGATGGGGTTTTGAGTGGCTCTGTTAGAGTGTGTGTGTGTGTGTGTGTGTGTGTGTGTGTGTGTGTGTGTGTGTGTGTGTGTGTGCGTGAGTGTGTATGTTTGTGTGTAAGTGTGTACATGTGAGTGTGTGGGTGTGTGGTTGCGTGTGTATGTGCGTGTGTTTGTGTGTATATCTGTATCTGTGTGTTTGTGGGGGAGGCACGCTGACGTTAACAGAATCCTTACTGTCGCGGGCAGCAGTCAACAAAGCTCACTCCTTCATTCGCAGCACGACAGCGAAAAGACGAGATGAAAGCAGTACAACCATAAAGAACGAGTGCCTATTCCCAAGTACAAACTCAAAAATAAAAGGGTTTAACCACTTCAGCCGCAGATAAGACGCATTCCTTGAACGTCTACGAAGAATGAGTGAAGAAACGTGTTGGCACGGTCATCGATCCCTGCATGTCTTGAGCGTGTCGCCATTTTTTTCAGAGTGCATGCGCTCGCGAGCCGACACTACGCGATGCTGCTATTGCTAGCCGTTGCTTAGTTACTAATCTTCACGTGTCAGCAAGCTTCATTCTCCGTTTTATCAGTGTTGGGGGAGGGGGGGGGGGAGTGTGAGCGTGTGAGTGAGTGTGCGTGTGAGTGTGTGTGTGTTGTGTGTGTGTGTGTATGTGTGTGTATGATTGTGTTTGGTCAAGTGTGAGTGTGAGTGTGTGCGTGTGTGTATGTGTGGGAGTGGGAGTTTCCATGTATGTGTGAGTTTTGTGTTTGTGTGTGTGTGTGGGTGTGTGTGTGTGTGTGTGTGTGTGTCAATTCGAAAAGAAAGGTGTAAGCAACAGAGCACATCTCACACGCAAAAAG
>JAOWAW010145073.1:3403-16480 GCA_028565695.1 Nicola tetela | reverse complement strand
CATCTGTGGAGCCCTCCTCAGCCCCTACTAGCCTGACGACGGCAATTGATCGTCTGTGGAGCCCTCCTCAGCCCCAAGGGGTCTGACGTCGACAACGGAATTTATCATGGGACTTGAGTACATATGATGGGATGTTTTGCCAAACTATGTCAACCCGGTCGGGATGATCCATTAGCTATCCGAATGTTAAGACCTGCGCAAACCGCACTCTGTAAATTTCGTGAGCTAGCCAGCTGGGAAGATTTTACTAAAATACAGTAGCGTTGTCAACCAAGTATTAAGACTCTTGACTTAGGCCGTTGCCAACATCCTGTCATTCACCTAGGTGCAATACATCCAGCGCGTCCCAATTACCCACTCCTGAGCTTAAATATAATGTTCATGTACGTGAGGCATCGTCAGTAAGTCTGGGATGGTGTTCTTTGTCGTTCAGTTAATTTGCTCCAGGAAACTGCAACGTACAAACATTCTAAAGATTAAGGGCGTAGGAGCCACCAAGATCGCCTCTCATGGAAGAACTTTCGGCTTATCGGAACGCCGCGCTCAATCTCATAACTTCGCATGTCATGCACCCCAAGGCTAAACACGTTCGGTGCGCTTCTAGACCAGAAGCCGAGCTCACGACGGGTATCAAGCAACCTACGTGTCATCTATTGTACTAACTGCAGACCTTCTTAGGAAGCTGCATAATCTCTCCTCATGTAGCTTCCGATTCAGTGCGTGCATACACTGGGGAAGCTTCCGTACCAATTAAGTAACCTTATGCGGAATGTCTCGAGCGTTTCATATTTTTCTGCGCTCAGGAACACCGCGGGAGATGCGTCAAGAAAGGTGCCACTGAACAAGACTGGCTGCCCAACCGCAGCGTGCGTAGATCCTATGCAGGTTAGCGCGTTGCAATTCAGTCTCGGTTTTCATCAAGCTCCGGTATCTTCTGCTGAACAGCGCCTGAACAGGATTTGAGGTCACAAAGATACCGCGTTTTGCCAAAGGATCTTATCGCTGAACCTATTTCCCACAAATACATATTACTTGTCCGTAAACTCTTTAACTGCTCCGTAAAAAGAAGTTCAAAGTTAAACACCGTCAGTCTATCGAGGAGACAGCACCTTCTTGGCCCCTGCATAGCATACATTAAAGTGTCGCAAATAAATCTAAACTAAATAAAGATTCGCCTTTTTTCTACCCCACCCATGATTGTCATATCTACTTCCTGTTCTTGCTATACTGAGCGTCTCATAATCGGTGGCTAAAGGAATCATTTCCACATAAGTAAAGCTGGAACCTCTCAGATTACGTACAATTATCCATTGAACTCTCTCAATACTCATGCCTTTCCCTGTTTTAGCAAGCCTTTCAACATCAAAAGATATCAGTCAAGAGAAAACAGCCAGGCATAGAGGGCTAAACTGATAAAGTTATATAATATTATAATAATATATACAGTGTTTGCACAGATCCCTTGGAGAAGCAAGTGCATATTGTGGCAATAAGACTGCATTTAATAACATGCCTCAACGCTTTTCCCCTAGTCCGAATAAATTTAAAGGACAAGGAGTGGGAGTTATGGGGAGAGAGGACTATGGTAAGAACGTGTAGGGGATATTGGCGCAAAAAAAGTTTGTAAAGCTTGCTGACAAGGAATTATGTGACAGAACACTGCTTCAACAGAGAGCATTGCAGGCATTTCTAGAGAGGGCTCACCATAAAGGTGACTAAACAATGGAAGTGTAATATCGAACACGACCATTAGAAGCAGACCATGCACGAATGACCCTCTGAATCTGCATAAAATTGGAATCCATCTGCGCCAAATGTAATCAATGATAAGTGCCTCACAGCAAGAGATGACAAAGGGCTTGCAGATCCACAAAAATCAAAATTCATTTGAAGTTTTCCGAAAACATCGATTTTTGCAAAACAACGTCTAGATGAGTTTAATAACCTCTACTTACGTTCGTTCCATGAGGCAAGCCTCTATATGAACATTCCAATCAAAGTAATTCTGCACGCCTGTTTACATACGTTCTACCGAAATGAGTCTTTTCAGTCGCCTGATAAACCTTTTAGAGCTGCTGATCAAAGGTATGACAGAAGTCAAATTCAGTTTTGATGGTGTAATGTACAAATAGACTGATGGTGTAGCAATGAAAATTCCTGTGGGCCCATGACTAGCCAATATTTATGTTGGTTACTGTGAGGCAAATAATG
The DNA here is from genome assembly GCA_028565695.1 of Nicola tetela. Classification (NCBI taxonomy): domain Eukaryota; kingdom Metazoa; phylum Porifera; class Calcarea; order Clathrinida; family Clathrinidae; genus Nicola; species Nicola tetela. The sequence goes on along the minus strand of JAOWAW010145073.1, from coordinate 14,269 downwards.
ATTCCGAGAGATGACCAAAGATGTATGACGGGTTTGTTGATGACACGTAGATTTGTCATCAACGATTGATGAGGAATGCAAGCGGCTATTGAACAACATTCATCCTTCATTGAGATTCACAATGGGTTGTAAATAGAACACAAGAGTGAGTACTGATTCTACGCGATCATATTCGTCTATTCTATATATTTTTATTACAGATACTTACAGATTTGACAGAGATGTTAATCCGGAAAAGAAACCTGGAGGCATGTCTCCTAGCCGACTCCGTCTGATATCTCTGTGATCCAGTAAAGAAAACCATTGCCAAGAGACGGAAGTGTTCCGTCAAAAGAAAACACTATTCTTAACACTCAACTGCAAGAGAAACACTAGCTGAACACTAAGCTTTGCCCAGGCTCCCAAGAGTGTCATATAATGTAACTTTCTGTTTCATTTTCTCATACTTTCACTTCAGCTTAAAAGAACTGTCTTCTTGACGTTAGGCAGCTTGTGGAGTTTCGTCAAACACAACGTAATCACCGTGTGCACGATGCACCCCGAAGCCCAAGGAGATATGCATGAACACATGATGAAGTCGCACACAATCTGAAATGGAGAATAATGCTGCAGATGAATTCCTAAATTTTAGTCTCACTTGTGTGAAATGCCCCGGCAGTAATTCGAAACGTTTCACCCATCCGTGGAGTACGCTATGCAGAATTTTCAGTGTACTGCTGCAGCTACTCAATTTCATCGTTGCATAAGTATGCAAAACTCTGCGAAAGGGCAAGTGACATTGGAGCAAAAGAAACAGGGAAACTGTGGAGTGCAGAAGCGCAATTTCTCATGGGTAGACGGTAGTTGGGTCACGACTGTAGTGATCTATCATTCTCTTCGAATCAGTTATTCTGCGTTTACCAGCTGGAATTATAGAGAAGTAAACAATTGCGTAATGTGCTCAGGTAGCCTGGTATCAGTAACACCCGAAAATTAATGTTCAAATTTCCCTTTTATTCAGGTAGTACGACCGGATTGTAACATGTTAGCCCATGCACGGGCTTAATAATTTTATCATAAATCCAAGACAAGGCATTGAAAGAACCAAGATCGCAGATATACAAAAAGAAGTAATACAGACAAAAACGCGTGTCTTCATAACCGAGCCTGCGCGAAATATTTGCTGCTGGCCAATGCACGCAAAAATATACTTGTCTCTGCTATCTTTCTGCTTTATCTGCATGCACACCATACCATGGGAAGTGTCTCCATGGCTACATTTTAAGGAAGGCCTTTATCCTAGCACAACATGACTGGTCTGTAATTTTCAAACAAACAAATGGCTTCATATTGCCATGATGAACAATAGAAAAAATAGGAAGTAAAAGATTGGAGGGCCAACCGTTCTGGGGCCTAGTTTTTACACGTGCATCTGGAACCATCTCTGCTTGATGACTCTCTCTTAGGAGCATCCGGCCGTAGCGTTGCCGAGGGCACACTAACGTCAGTGTCAACAGATCTCCAGGTCTTCCTTCTAAGCGTTCAATTTCCCAAGCCTACGTAATGGTCGAAGCATGGCTGCTTTTCCAACAGTAGACCGCATGGAGAGAAAGACAGAGTATAAGGTGGTCAGCAGGTTATTTGGATGTGTTGAGAGCGGGGATATTTTCTGGTGCATGGGTATGTGCTTTGCAGCTGTAGATGTTGAGGCAGTTAAAGCAGCTATGGGTTCTGTATTGCGTATGACTCGTCACAGTTCGTTGAATAAGTTGCAGTGAAGATTGGTGCTTTGAAGTGTGCAAGAGCTCGGGGCCATCAAGAGATCAAACATCCTTTGATTTAATAGATGGATTGTAGTTCTGTGCAGTGGCGGAGTAAGCAGCCATAGGGGTGACGGTGGGGCTTGGCCGGTTTATAGTTTCTGAGCAGGGAGAACGAGAGGCAAGTGGGTGTGTGACGCTATACGCTCGGCCATTTAACTGCGAGACAATTTCGGTATCGTCTCGAGGGCCAAAAATTGATAAGCCCAGTATTATTTCTGCCGCCTTCGGTCGCACACATTACAGCCTATAGATCTGATATTTGCTTAGGCTGCTCCAGGCAAATTTAGGGTACTCAAGAATGAATTGGGCGGATGTAAAGAGTTAAATGGTGGACAGTTCAGCAGTCATCAGGGGCCTTCACGGTGATCGCCTTGTAGAGCGCTCACTCTTGAAGTCATTATCGTGATGTGGGCGTCCTTGCGAAGATCTGTGTGGGAAAACATGACGCCAAGATGACATTGTGAACAGACTGAAGAGAGTGTGCTGTGATACCAATGTTCATTGCCTCGAAGTCAGAATCTGATGGTGTGGTTGCTCGGGTGAACAGCATACACGAGCTAGCTTTTGCCAAGAGGTGGTTGGTTTCCAGCCATCCAGCGGTGCCAGTGACGGCCGGTTGAAGAAATTGAATGCCTTTCTGAGATCGCGAAGGAAGTGAGGACATGGTTGTCATGTGCAGCGGAGGAGACCAGGTTGATCAGTCTATAACCAATTTGTTTGTAGTATTGTCCTTCTGGCTGAAAAGTGATTGGCTTCATGGGATAACTTCTTATGTGTGTGAGCATTGAAGTGGCTGCATAGAAAGTTCTCAAGCATGTTCGAGACATTATTTACCAAAGATTTTGGAAGGCAATTTGTTGATTGGTAAGGACACCTTTAATTCTGTACCGATGTTACGTACCGTAGCTTCAAGCTAGTCACGTGTAAGTTTGCCTTGAGAAACAATACGTTTAACATGCTGGCAAGATGACGTGAGATATTCGGTGAGCAGTACGTGTTTATATCCCATACCTCTTCTCAACTGGTGTTGAGATGTGTTTGGTGTATTTGAACCTCATTTTTGCACCTCACAGGGGGGACTTTAAACGTATTTAAGGTTTCGGACGGTATCGGTGTACGGGGATATGGATATGTAGACCATTGTTGTGTTGAGTTGTTTCTCATATTTGCACGAGGACAACGCTTTCATTGTCTGCTTTCTCTCTTTCAAATTCAGTGCTTGTTGTTCTATCATTGAGGGTGCGATATCAGATGACATTTGTGGTCAGTAGGGTTTTTAACTAGACAGACCGACGAGGGACTTCGAACGATGATTTGTCTTGGGTTGCTGGTTAAAGGACTGTTCTACGAGGGAGGGTCTGGCAGTGACTTCCTACGGGTCCTTCATAAGGGCAGAAAAACAAGAGGGGTGTTTTTTTGGTAATGACTTGAGTTGCTGTCACAGGCTCCTTTTCCGCTGTCGAGGCGAGCTAGCCTTTGGTGTCATTCTAGTAAAGATAGAACGTTCGTCAGACAAGAGCTATTTACTTCTCTTCTGCGCAACCTTAGTTCTACACAACACTGATTCCGTCCAGCCGGTGGGCTGGCAGTCTAGAAGCTGCACGATTGATGGCTTACTTAACTTCTACATGTAGTTGAATCGGTCTGTCTAATGCGCATACGAACAGCGCTAGCTATACTTTAGACGTCGTCTGATCCTCTAGTTAGCAGGGTATCTATGTTCCTGTACAGGCCTTGCCATTGTAATGTCACAAGTGGATTGAACCACCTTATAGGCACATGTTCAACAAAGTGGACTTGCTGCACCCCTACCGTGACATGATAGTGCTGTTTCTGTCCTATGCATCCCCGTCAATCACTGGCGAAAGCTACCCACATTGAGGTATGCATGACATTACAGAATAGAAAATTTTTCATAGAAGAAGAGCAGCTGCAAGCCAGCGCTAGCGACAAATGAGAAGAAAGAAGAGATTGAAAGCCGATCTCGAACCTGCGGCACCATCGACTAGCTCTGCCAAAATTCCGCGATGGTAACTACCCAACCACTCGGGCAGTTTAAAAAAAAACCTGGCTTCGTGGCGAGTTTTGCGGATTTCGACTGACACGGTCGGCCGGTAGAGGGAAAGGAAGGGAGAGGAAAGGAAGGAGAAGAAGAGAAGCTGAAAGTCAGCGCTAGAGAAGAGACTAGCACTGGCTTCCAGCTGCTCTTCTTCTATAAGGTATGCATGGCTTTCTCAGCGAGAGAGGTTGTTTCATACTACATGTCGAGTTCTTAGCGTGATGTGTTTAGTAAGCTAATCTGATCCCAGTGTAGACATGTTTAGCTCATTGTGACCGTTCAAAACACATGTGTAACTGACAAAAAGCTAATCAGTTAACACTTGAAAAGAATGTCGCACCCTTGCAGATGCCTGCCTGTCATACAGCCCATGTTTGACAAGCATGTTTAGCTCATTGTGACCGTTCAAAACACATGTGTAACTGACAAAAAGCCAATCAGTTAACAGTTGAAAAGAATGTCGCACCCTTGCAGATGCCTGCCTGTCATACAGCCCATGTTTGACAAGCTCCTTATGGCAACAATGTCAACTTGGTCGAAGCCCATAAGACCAATTTACGGAAACATAGCAAACTCTTGTTAGACTGCTGATCGTAGACCTCCAGATAGGATACGACTTGCATATGCAAAGTGGTGTTTCATGCGTGCATCACTCTCAGCGCTAGCGCTTTGCTGTGTCCACTTCAGTGAACAACGACTCCGCCGACTTTCTCCAGGCCTAATTGCCAGTATGTGCACCTTTCCCACTTCCTTGCCAATATAAAGGAATGCGCAGATGGTATTGAGCAAGCCAAATTGCTAGACGAACATCAACTATGCATGCATGCAGTCCTATGAATCAAACCTCTTTTCTGGCCAACTCGCCATCACGGGTTTCATCCTTTGCCGTCACGGCATGCCCCGAAGTAGCTAGACCAACATGAGAACATTGACTTGCAGCGAGGATGCAGTTGAATATCCTCGACAGTCTATATGCTTTGGCAAGCAAGGAAAAAACACGAAGAGCACGTGCTAACGGCTCCGCCGCCCATCAGGATGGAATCGAATTTGCGGATCTGACTAAGTAATCCACATGCGATCAGCATTCACAGTATGTAAGTGCAGCCGACCGATCCACGAAGACAAAGACACACCTGTATAGATGCCCAATAATTCTAGTAGGAGCCCTTCCCTATGCCTGGGAATATCCCCTAGCGAGGGAAATCAGTTCCTCGTTCGTTCATTTTCATTGTCCTTAGCCAGCTTTCTAACTTAATAGCTGTGACTTACAGCCTTAGGAGGTAAGGAAGTCCTGAAAACGCACCGGCAGTCAGAATTCCGTTTAGATTGTAGAGATACCTATTGATAAATAAGGATGCATAACAAGGAAAAAACCCTATGGATTCTTTTCTTCTCGGATATGCTTAAAACATCAAAGTTAATTACTGCTAACAAAAGTCATCAATGCGATCCAGCTCATAAATTGTGGTGTTACTAACGATGAAACAGAAGATAACTTATTAGTAGATTTGTCTGGCCGACTTGCACATCAGAAGCGTCTGCAGGATATGATCTGTGGTAGCCTTTGTCGGCGAGTTATGCGACTTCAGTCGGGATAAGCACAGTTAATAATATTATTTCAATAGCCTCTCCGGGTTAGCAGAAATTTGCCGCTACCATGATAACTGCTTTATCTGGCCTCCAACTTTAGCAATTACCTCACCATGACAATTTGTGATATTAATTAATATATCCAAACTTATCCTGGCCTTCCTAGTTACACAACACATTACCTCGACTTCCTGAAGAGATCTTATATACCAATGTAATACGAGGACATCATGGTAACTATAGAGTCACAGTAATGAAGCAACGCCCTTCTCTTTGTACTAACCGATCTATCGCTTCTTTATTCATTAGCCGAATGGAATTCTGTCCTTCTACTTGCCAGTAACTAAGCCTGCAAACACACTTCCTATTTCAAGATTCTGTTCATAAATAGTCTGCTCTATACTATCTCGCAAAAGCACTTTGTATTTCTTCCTCCGGTCTGCATCATGTATACACTCACTGCGCAGCAACAAACTAAGCAGAGGCAGATCAGCACCATAGTAATATGTTACAGCCTCGTGTAGGCGGCAAGGTTACAAAGGCCGAACCAACACATGCTGTACTGATTGACATTCAACAGGCGACACATTCTTAGCTAGCTGGATATCCAAAGCACGATGTTCATGGAGAGGGAATGTTCTAGATATTCATTAAATTTTTTGTTGAAACATACAACTCTATGCATTTTGTAGTCTTCCAGAGCCTAACTGAAACTCAATCAATCTCCTCTCTTTATTGGCCACGACGTTCTGCGCACTTTACGTCATTTTAATTTTTCATTAGTTCCGGTTCAGTTTAGTCCAGATCTAGTTTGCTTTCCTTTCTCACCTTTTCACCTCCTCTTTGTACCCAAAGGCCTAGGATATACCCTCTAATTCACTTATGGTCTCAACATCACATCTGAAGCCACTTTGTCTTTAGTTTGAAAGGAAACCCAATGATGCCTACCTTATTCAACTATCAGGAGTAATGAAACCCCCAAGACGTTCTAATTGTAGTATAAAATGTGGGACACATACAACAATGCCAAGTAAACCAACTTACAAATCAGTAACGCGTGTGTTGTTGCTGATGCTTGAGAAACACTGCGCTGTAATCGTAGTCATTCCACCAGTGTAACAGGTATAACCCAGTTTCGAGATTGCAGTGGGCCTGTACTGAACACAGGTACATGTCTGTGATACGCAGAAATATCCGGTTACCACCTGAAGTAAAATGACGACTTGTGTCAGTGATCTCTCCATATTAAATTTTGGTCCGCGCAGAAGGACGTCTCAAGAACAGAAACCACTCGTTGACATTATAGGAATGTGTTTATTATGACCTGCATAAAAAGATCAGAGAATGTTATTTCTCACAACTCACGTAACGTCACCTATGCAAACCGTCTATTGCAAAGAGATAGTGAATTTTCGATCACAACTCCTTACCCACGCACCTTCTGCTAATCACAACCACTTACCCTCACATCGGCTACTTATCAGAACCCCTTATCCACCCACTTCAAGGTTGTGACAAGGTTGGGAGAACTCGGGTTGTGATTTGCCGGTCATGACCTCGGTCTCGGCTATGAATCTATATGCACACTCGTACGTCTGTTAGCAAACCACATTCGTTCTCGTGCAATAGCGTTTACAGACGGAGCAAAGTACGTTATATTCGTGTTTCCGACTTTCTGAAAACTTCTTTGTCTTGCTTTGCAAAAATTATCAGTTTAGAATATCCGTTGCTCTTCAAATCTTCATCAATACAAAGTCATGGTTAATTGGCTTTCTCAGCCTCGGAGAGCGACGTCTTGTCTTCTATTTCTGGTGGCTTAGCTGGTTCTATGTGTTTAACCGTCTCACGCCGCAATGGCAACTCGATTTCCAGAGACACAATGGAAACTTTCTTTATTGCTCTGAATGTGCTCGCAGTTCTCCTTTTGTCTTGGCATGCATACGCATAATGGACGAGCCCCAGACTAGGTAAGCTGCTTTTGATCAGTTGACAGACTCTGTGGATGAGCGCACTGATGAAGAAGGGATTGTAAGAGCAAAGCCACCGCATGGATCACCTTCCCGGTGTCACAGTGAATTTGGCATCCCTGGGATTTTTGTATCCCCATACGAAATTCCCTAGGGAAATTATTATTCCCCTGGGGATTTTTGCACCCCCTCTAACGGCAGGGAATTTTGCACCCCCATGCAGAAATCCCTAGGGAATTTGGCATCTCTGTGGATAAAAATACTGGACAAAACATTGATGTAAATGGGACAGACGATGTGGTGTTACTGATTGGTATTTAAAGATCAACAAAATTCACAAGTCACTAAAAATTTACAAACATTGTGAGACGCAAAGACGCATTCAGGAAAAACTAAAAATGTTCACTTAAGTATTAAATTATATGTACAATACGTGGATGTAAATTGGAGAGACAACATTATGGTTATATTAAATGTTATGCTGGTAAAGATGAACAATGTTCGCAAAACCACTGACCAGTGGATGGTTGACCCTGAAGACCAACACAACTCAGGTGATACCACTGATCACAGCTGTCACAGAGAATCATGTTGTCATACGCTTCAGGCATTAAGCAGTTGCAGTACAACTCCTGGGCCACGGGTACATTTGAGCCCTTTTCCTTTTGCAGCAGCTTGTGAGAGTGCTTTACTTGAAGGAACGGAAGCAACTTTTCTCCATCAAAGCGTGTCTTCAAATGGTGTTGCATCTTCCTTTGGTTGAAGCTCAGGCTTGTCACATCATCGCTGAGGGCTGCGTGACGTGCAAATGCAATTGCAAAAAGACCACAATCAACACCACCTCTCTGCTGCTGCACATGTGGAACCCCAATTTTGAGTGCTAATGGACCTTCACAATCACTGTTTTTATCGTGCAGAATTGTTGCCAGCGACCTGTAGATTTGGGCAAGCTGGTTGCTGAGAGAGTAACAAAGTGTATCACCAGAGAACTTGCTGTCATATACCATGTGTCGCCAATGCTACAGAAAGTCAGCCAATGATTAGGGACGTGATGGATTTGAACTCTCTCAGCTTGGACTGGTTGAAACCCGTTTGTTTGGGACAGCAGTGATGTTTGCAATCCGTCAATGTGAGGAAATTGTTGATGAAGGAGGTACTGGGCATACATGATGTGCTCATCATTAAGCACTGAGGTATGCGACAACAGCACACCGGTTGAAAAACTCACTTTTCCAGAATAGCTGTACCTTTTTCTCCTCTTCTTGGGGATTTGGTCAGATTGATCACCTGCGTTTTTTCTTTTTCTTGATGGTCGCACTGGTATGTGTCCATCTTGTTTTGAATTCTTGCCATATTAGTCTTCATTTGAGTCATTTCCGGTTGTGTGCTGTAGCGGCTTTCTGTCGTCTGGATCACCGCTTGGATTTCAGTTGAGCCCTTCATTGATTGGTTGAGCCATCCTTCATCTGGGTCGAACAAGAGTTTCAGCCTGTTGCAATTCACGGTAGCCTTCATCGCAGTTCCACTACTGTCTTTTATGCGAAATCAGCCTTTGCCTAAATTTTCATCAATGGTGTACAGCCCTTTAAATTGCACCTCAAGCTTGCCTCCTTTGCGTTCTTTGTTGTGTAACTCTTGCACAAGCACTTTGTCTCCAACTTTAATGGAAGTTTTGGTATTGCCACTTCTGCCTCTCCTGAGCTTCATGTATGTTCCAGACAGCTTGCTCATACAAAGTCCTTTTTATCTTCAGCAACCTCGTAACTTTGTCTTTGAATGAAAGCTCTTCCAGCTCTCCATCATCGTCCATCAGAGATGCAGATTTCGCCCCTGGCAACTGTAAATCAATTGGGAGGCGAACTTCTTGACCAAACACAAGGAAGAATGGCATGCACTTTGTGGATGCTTGGCGGCTTGTGCGGTACGCGAAGAGAACGTTCTCTAGCAATTCATCCCAATCGTCTTGATGATCGCTGACAAAATTTTGCAGCTGAGATTTTAGAGTCTGGTTGAAACGCTTGTCCAGGCTGTTAGACTGCGGATGATATGCACTGGTGATGTTGCGCTTGAATCCTATCAGGTCTTCCAGCTTGTCAATGAGGCAATTGCAGAACTCTTGGCTATGGTCAGATATGATCTCTTCCAGGCAACCATACAGCAGCATAAGCTTGTATAGGAAGTCTGCGACATTGTAAGCCTCATTTGTCGGAATTGGCGCAGCTTCAAACCATTTTGAAAAGTAGTCTGTAAAAGTAATTGCATAGCGATTTCCTTTCTTGCTGACTGGAAACTCAACCAGGTCGATTCCTAGTTTGTTCCCCGTATCAATAACCTGCAATTAACAAGACAGGACGTTCTTTCAGGTTACATCATGATTGATAATCAAAACATTTCCTGACTTGTGTTCATAAGTGTTCAAGCCGAGCCAAGTGAGAAAAAAAACACGGATCATGAATCAACATAAAAAAGCACACGGGTTATGGTCAACTTACTGACAACTTAAAAGTCAGTTAAATTAAATAGACACCTACCGAAATTGGATGAAGAGCTGGTGCAGGCCTGTCAAACTTTCTTTTGGAATGTTGACATACTTCACAACGTCGGACCTGCGCAAGTACATCATGTAGAAGTTACTAAAGGAAACACACTCACCGGTACTATAACCGATTACAGTCTGTACTACAATACATGTAGTACTAATACTAATACGGCTACTTACCCAGTCTCCGACGTCATTGTAGTGGCCCTTCCAGTGATACCGTTTTGAGACTTTCTCGCCAGTCTTATCACGCCCAAAGTGGCAGTCGCCAACGTTGTCATTGTGGCAGGCACGAAGGATTTACTCTTTGGTAGCATTCGATGTTATCACCTGTGATGATATAACACAGCATCGGAAAACGATTATCAGTATCAGTGTGGCAACCGGTCAACTTACGATACGACTATAATTTCTCATAGGCTATGATTTCTCATAGGCTATTCATCATTGGTTATCCGGCGGTGTTATACGTATACTTTGGTACTTAGTAAAACGTGATAATTGGTGACTGGCTTACCTGTTGGAGGCGCACATCGCCGTCGATTGTGCTCTCGCGGTAATGCAAGACTCCATCCCCTCTTGAAACTTTTTCGATCTCCTCCTTAACAACGACTTCTCTCCTTTTGACGCACCAACCGGGTAACGCGATTCGGTGAGATATTGGAATATCTCCTCATACAGTATTTCTTCATCCACATCTGAATAACCAGAAGGCGCGATCGACGTTGACGAAGACGAAAGAATACTTCACAATCACAGTACAGGTAGTTAAGCTGAGTGACCGAACGGGAATAAGCGTATGACGGTTTCATATGCGATCTATCTGCGCATATATTATGCTTCAGTGCTGCTGCACCAGATCACACCGATCACACCGTACGTGCCAGATCACACCGCCAGATCACACCG
>JAOWAW010145040.1:0-10493 GCA_028565695.1 Nicola tetela | reverse complement strand
CCCCCCTCTCTCTCTCTCTCTCTCTCTCTCTTTTCTCATTGTCTTCTGTTCGTTCTGCCTTTCTTTCCGCAGAAACTGTTGCGACCAACTTTATTCTATCTTATCTGTAATACTGCTGTGTAAGAGCGACGAATGCATTTCGCGTCAACATTAGTCCTCTCGTCGGCCTTGCTAATTTTGATATCAATTTGTAGAACTCTTGCACGGTGAATCACGATGCTTGAACTTACCGTCTCCAGCAATCTCTTCGAAGACAGAAGAATCCATATTGGAACAAAATCAATTCTAAAACGCCCCCAGACTCTAGGTTGACGAGTTAGAGTCTCATCTTGCTTTCATGTTCAAAACGAAGTTTATAAAATACTAGTAACACTTTCTCTAGACCTTCACAAAGCGTTGTTCCGCTACACAAAATCTTCCAAGTGATGGCTTAAAGAGATTTCTATAGGTATTGCTTGCTTAAAACAACCTGGTATTTTGAGTCAAGTGACAGTACTAGTACATGCACTAGTAGCAAGCCTGACAGTACCAACCGCAGTGGTCTACAGCTTGACCTAGCTCCAGCTAGCGGCTTCCAAACAACTCTGAACAGCTGAATCGAATGTGCTCTTTCGATCTCTGCAGCTTGTGCGCGCGTCGCCATATTCCGTTGTCATCGTTACAAAATATGGCGTCATTCTGAGCGTTCCACGCTCTGGCCTCGAGGAGCCGCGAAGTATTCGCCGGTCGAGCTCCCAGACATCAAATACTGGTGAAGTTCACAGGCGCAGTAGTTCCAACAGTCCTTTACATTTGACACGACGATCTCAGTCTGGCGAGGCAGTGCTAGGGGAGAAATCTTATATGCATGTAGGAGCCACCGTCAGATCTTCCTCTCCTTCTTGTATTTCTAGATCTAGTATAAGAAGAAGGACCAATATCCAGCATAACAAGACATCCTGTTGCCGGTCGCTCTTGTGTCGCGTGCTGTGTCGTGGAATGTGCTATGATTGCGAAAATGGTACGACTACTTTTGTAATAAAATTGAGAAGATGGCGACCGTTCGTCCCGTAAGAACGGATAATAATAGCTACGACCATAGCTCAAACAGCATGGATAACTGTGAAAGTCAGCGAATAGCCCAAACTTCACACCCTGGAAGAAGTTCAAGTGAGAGCGATTCTGATATCGACAGAACGGAGAACTTCCCAAAAAGCGAAGGGGGCATAGAACTAGGCTTTCAGATATTTCCCCCGTTTCTTTTGGCTGGTTTTGGGACTGTCGCAGCGGGACTTCTGCTTGATATTGTGCAGGTGAGACCACTAACTAGCCGCTTTTGCTTTTCCATATTGAATTTGCTTGTAGGACCTAGCGATCAATCGTGCTCTTGTTATAAACTGAGTTTGTATTAAAGGCGTTACATTACAGTTGGCATTCCAACGGTTGCAGTGGCAAAGAATTAAGCGATGGAAAGCATCAAATAAATAAACAGAACCGCTGGTGTGGTGACCAGTGTACACAGACCACATGCCAGTTACACGGCTGTCAGTTATAGTTGTTGTTAATGGAAAGAACCCCTCTTATCTGCCTGTTGGGGTGGCACAGCTTTGGCCGTCGAAAAGCCAGACCTTGAATCAGTGATTGAGTGAACTTACCCGCAAAATTAGGAGACGGAATATGAGCAGAAAAGCACGCCATGCTAAAGCATAAAAGAGACAAAAACCGGGACCAACATAATTAGGAATAAGGCTCGGATGCTATCCTTGTTACCATGGTATTCACCACTTAGGTGTTTGTGGTGACTCCCAGCTCCCATAATAACCTTACCTTGACTGATGTATGGGTTACCCCTGCTGACTTCACTTCCAGGTGATGGATGAATCCCTAATCCCTATTCTGTAAATCAGCAAAATTCGGGGTCATTTTATTCTTGGCCTTTTTTGGCCCTACCTGAAGAGGCCAAAAACTAATCAATGTTGAAAATTTGTTTGTGCACACAAAGCTCCTGCAATTTTGTGAAGGCCGAAGCTAAAACAGGACTGAAATATAGCAAGAAAGGCCAAATTTTTATTGATTTACAGTATCCATTTTAATGTTCTTAGCTCCTCAAATGTATTTGCAGTTGTCTTGTGGCTTGGTTTTATGTGATGCTTCTTGTGGTTTTCTTTTATTGTTTTTTTTTTTTTCTCTTAGCATTGGAAGGTATTTGAAGACATAACTGAACTTTACATTCTCATTCCTGCCTTGCTGGGTCTGAAGGGCAACCTTGAAATGACACTCGCCTCTCGCTTATCCACACAGGTAGGTACAGGTGATGCTGAATGTTGCATTTTGATGTTGACAAGTTTTGAAGTGTTGTGCATTGGAGGAGAAGGGCTGGGCTAATAATGTAGGACAATTAAACTGCCTTAGCCCTTTTGACATGGAACAGCATAACTTCAAAGCCATGGACTGCAGGGCTCAAGCACGTTCTCAGTCTGAGAACTACCTAAGAAAGGCTTAGAGACCCACAAAAGACAATTTTACAGTTTTCAGAGGAAGCCAGATGTGCCTGTACACATGTGTTAGACTGAAAGGGAAATTCTATTGTTGGTATTCATGCTTATATGTGAGGTTATAAAATCAGACTATCTGAAACTGCATCAATCTTGCTTGTTAGCTTATATTTTAGTTGGAGATCACATCAATAAGAATCGTAACCTTCTTACTCTGCATAGAGTATGTTTGGATGGAATGCAGGCTGCTACTTAATTCTTCTGCATGGATTTAATGGGTTCATACTGGCAAAGAGTAGTAGTAGTAGTAGCGATAGTGGTAGTGGTAGTGGTAGTGGTAGTAGAAATAGAAATAGAAATAGAAATAGTAGGAATAGTAGAAATGCATGTAGTTTTTCATATAATACACTCTGGTAGTCAGGCTGTAGTTTTGTTTTTCTGTTTGCTTTGGTTAGGCACATCTTGGCTTGATGAACTCCCCTGCAACTGCACTGAAGTTGTGCTGTGCCAGTCTGGCACTAGTTCAGGTAAAAGTCAACAACTGTTTGGATGAGAAGGATCAAGTTCAGGTGGAAAGGATGATCTAGAGAGAGAACTAAAGAAGATTAACAGCAGCACCCCTATTTTTGGCTTTTCTTTGCAGGTCCAAGCATTTGTTGTTGCTCTTCTTGCATCAGCATTGGCAATTGTTTTTGCATCTGTGGGAGGTGATTCCCTTTCGTTGTGGAATGCTGTTGTTCTTGTCACATCAGCACTCTCTACAGCTTCTGTGGCAAGTTTTGTGCTGGGTGCTATGGTCTGCTTTGTTGTCTACACTTCACACCGTCTTCATGTCAATCCAGATAATGTAGCGGCTCCTTTAGCTGCTAGCATTGGTGATGTCAGCACACTACTGTTGCTGGCTGTCTTCGCTCGTATGTTTTACAGCCAAGGAGTGCTGGTGTGGGTGACACCACTAGTTACTGCAGTCGCCGTTGTTGCTGCTCCGGTGGCTTGGGTAACTGCTCAACGAAACATGCAGACTGCTGGCATTTTGCTCACCGGCTGGACACCAGTACTCACTGCAATGTGCATTAGCTCGTGAGTGGTGCAAGACATCTCACTCTGTTGAGCTTTGATTGATTAAAATGTACCAAAGAGGAACACATTTAGAGGAGAGAGACACTGGGAGACGAAGCAGAGAGGTGTTTCAAAAAGGTGTAGTGTTTTCTGTTTTGCTTTTTAATAAAATAAAATTGGCTTAGGAGCATAAAAGTTGCAATGCACCTGCAAAACCAAGAAATCTATGGTTCCATTCAAACTACTGTATCAGTACCTGCTATGTCAGCCAAGCTCAGTTTCTCTTTTATTATATAGACATAAGCACATCACTGCATAGTGTGCTTTTTATTTTAATATAATTCACTGAAATGTGTGAAGTCAACTCGTGCTGGATTGGCATGCCCCTAAGGGTTGTAGGATGGCTAGCTGGTACCAGTAGTAAGTAAAAATGTGGACATTTACAGCTTGTCACCATGAAATGTCAACATATCAATGTATTAGTTTGGAAAAGTGGTCAACTTCTGCTTGGTAAACAACCAGCTCTTCCACAATGAGATGTATTTTTCTCAGTTTGAGATACCTGCTTGCTTCAGCTAATGTTGTGGAGAGATCAATGCTGTGGGCATCTGATAGACAGCATTTTCAGGAAATTCATGGACACTACTCTTCTCTCTGTTGGTTGTTACAGTGTGGGAGGTTATATTTTGGACAAGGCGATTGTGGTACACGAGGGATTAGCTGTCTTCTCACCAGTCATCAATGGTGTAGGCGGGAACCTTGTCGCAGTGCAGGCCAGTCGATTATCCACAGGTCTTCACCGACAAGGCCAGCCTGGTGATGTGACCACTCCAGTTTTTCGCCGTGGGGTTCGTTGGCCTTTCCTTGGTGACAGCAACAGGGCAAAAACAAGCCGTGTACTCCTCACCATTCTGTTTCCAGGCAGTGTGATTTTCATCCTAATAATTATGTGGTTAAGGGCAGGTCATGGCCATTTGAACATTGCTTTCTTCCTGACATACATGGCTGCAGCGTATCTTCAGGTGAGATCGTGTTTTTGCATTCCTTTAAGCACTATACTCCCTTTCCAAGTATTTTAAAACTTCCATTTACGAGCAAGTTTAAGGTCTGATTAAATATTTTCACTGTCTTGTGAGTTGCAGTCTACCTCTTTAATTATATTTTAGCTGATGGGTGACTGTATGTAGAGGCTAGAGACTTGCAAAGTCTCTCTTTCCATCCTTTTTGGCTTGTCTGTCTCTGTCTCTTCTGTCCATTTGTCTGGTAGCAAACAGAAGACCAATTTAACTCTGAGGGTTGAAACTGTCAAGAAATGTTAATGTACTAAGCATATTTTTTTCCCATCTGCTGGTGGTGAATACCACTGCTGCTCTTTTGATGGTCAGCAAATTAATTGTTCTGCTGTGTCACTGTGTTTTCCTTCATTGCTCCACTCTGCAAACAGGTGGTAGTTCTTCTCGCATTGGCGGATTGGCTTGTCAGCTACTTGTGGCGCCGGGGAAAGGATCCGGACAATCATGCAATTCCTTACCTGACAGCATGTGGTGATTTTTTAGGCACTGGATTGCTGGCCTTAGTATTTATCATACTGGACAGCTAAATTCAGACAGACTGTTTATGGACGTATAAGGCAGGTTGCCTTCAGGGGCTCTGAACTTGAAGTACATACACTAGTAGACAAACACTAAGGAAACTCAACCTGTAACCAGTGCCCCAGAGGTATTCAACGTTGACGCATGACTAGCACAGCTGTCTTGGGGAAATGAGTAACTCTCAACTTTCACTTTGCAATGCAACTGTCAGATGATCGCTCCATGGCAATGATTTCTTCAGGCAGCAGGGAGCTCTCACACTTCACTTTGGGCCAACATGGTGGTGCAGCTTCCTGGTCCTCCCTCTGAGGTGAAAGTTATCCATCTTTTCAGGCTGAAAATCATACCTAATCCTACTATTGTAGAATTTGTCAGTCCTCATTTTGCTGTGTAGGTGCTGTCAAGTTGAAGATTGGTGAGGACTAAGAGAAATAAAATTAATTGACATGACCTCATGGATGTGAAGTTGTGGATTGATTGCATTGGTTGCTATAACTGATACATTCTTCCTGGCGCAGCTGCTGCGCTCCTTGAACTTTTCAAAACATTCAGAAATATTCCCTGTAACCTATTATATAAATAGCTTCTGAAAATTATCACCAGCACTAATAAATGCAAACCTTTGTAGATAGATAGCTTCTGAACTTGAACCAAATTTGAAATTTACAATTGTTTCATGCTTTTGAAATATCCAGGACAACTGTCTTTGCTACTAGTGGCTAAAATTTAAAAGTCAAAGTATTAGCTGGCGAGAGGAGAGCGCAATTATTCAACGTATCATTGATGTGTTGTGTGAAGTCATCAGAAGCTGGCATCTGTGAACATGTACCCTAGTCATTACTAGTAGAAGCTTACTAACACGAAGATCAAACACTTCATAATTAAAGGAAACCTTTAATTTGAAGAAAGTTTGTAAGTCAAAAATTTAAATTTGACATTGTAGAATTTGTACAGGACTCTGAAATGATGGCTGCAGGGTTATCATGCATCCCTTGGTACATACTCATCCAAATGTGAATACTGTAACCCTGGAAATTTTTGTACGCGATTAAATTTTGTAAGCCAATGATTGAGCCAAATTATTAAGTATGTGCATATGTAATGTTACTCGTGTGCAACTGCAGTGTGCCCGCCATGCACTCCACTGTACAGTATATTGTGCAGGTTGCACGCACATATGCAAGAGTTGAAGGTGTAACTGCTCCTAAGGTATGGCACATCAGCCACATCCGCAAAAGTAAATTGACAAAATTTAGAAACCTATTTAATTTTGTAAATTTTTAAATTTTACGAACTTGACGAATTTAAATTGTATACGAAAATTTCCAGGGTTACAGTAGATTCCAAATTGCGATGTTTGTCTCTAATCTTCATCTTATTCATATTTACTGCTCAACAAAAACCAGGGGTATGATCAGAACATCAAGACCTAACTAAAAGAAGACACTAACAGGGGAAGAGACCTACACAAAAAAAAAATAACAAAACATGAAAACAGCGAAGATGAAGAGAGACCGAAAAAGCAGCAAAGATCAAGAGAACAGGAATAACTGAAAACAAACGAACGAGACATGCTCAGTCCGTTGCAGCAATGTTAAACGTGCCTTGTAGTCCTCGAATTCTCTCCCACGCACATAACGCAAAGCATTCCATCAATGTACACCAAAGAAGGTAGACTCTACCACTGAGTCATACCCAGACATCAAGTGAAAACAGTCGACTACACCATCGACAAAGGGCAGGGGAAAGGGCTTATCTTGAGCGAGGTACTGACCGACTAACATATTGAATGACAATCAGTTATCACTAACGTACGAATATAATGTTTTACGAAAATGACCAAGTACGGTAAGAACCGGTAACTACCTAGCACCGTCACTTATTACGGCGGCATCATAATACCATTAAACGTAATAACCAGACTCTTGTACCATAAAAAGAAAGGTTACATACAAGAATGACCTTTAGGATGAAAATACACCAGTGTATTAGGCCCTTGCATCACTTGTAAGTCAAACACCAGTACGACAAAAATGAATTTCAAAGCGCATTCTTTACAGTTGGCAAAGGACTCTTGCAAATAAAATAGAACTGGCAACAAAAAAGCTAAAAGATTGAAGCTGCAAGAGTCTTTCACTAGTTTTCATTTAAAACGTTTTGATGCTAACCCAAAGTCGATAAAAAGAAAAACAACACAGCAATGCTCAAAACGCTACTCCGGAGCAAGGCTCAGCTAGAAGTAAACTTCCCCTTTCAGCTTCAATCGGTTACATAAGCCAAGAGGGGTTAGAGTCTGCCCTTAAAACAATTGTGACACATGACAAGAAATAATAGAGAGGATGTACCATTTGCGATGAAACGTCAGGTGACTACAGTAGAAGACATCTGGCCTTCTTCTTCTTCTTTACCTGCAATGCTGCCCGTGTTGCTGTTTCGAACACTTCACGCACGCCGTCCTTGGTCTTGGCAGAACATTCCAAGTAGGCAAAAGCGCCAATCTTATCTGCCATTGCACGACCTTCTTCTACTTTAACAGGCTCTTGCTTCATTTTCGCAAGCTCCTTCTTGGTCGCGTCATCGTTCCGAAGATCTTTCTTGTTGCCGACAAGAATGATCGGAACATTCGGGCAGAAGTGCTTTACCTCCGGCGTCCATTTCTCTGGGATGTTCTCCAAGCTGTCGGGACTATCGATGGAGAAGCACATCAATATAACATCGGTATCTGGATAGGAAAGCGGCCGCAGTCGATCGTAATCTTCCTGTCCAGCCGTATCCCACAAGGCTAATTCAACGCTTTTCCCTTCCACTTCAATATCAGCGACGTAGTTCTCAAAAACAGTTGGCACGTAGACTTCTGGGAACTGGTCTTTCG
Source organism: Nicola tetela (assembly GCA_028565695.1). NCBI lineage: Eukaryota > Metazoa > Porifera > Calcarea > Clathrinida > Clathrinidae > Nicola > Nicola tetela. The sequence continues at coordinate 2,496 of JAOWAW010145040.1, read as the reverse complement.
AAAACACTATGAGCAGACATGTTTTTCCGCACGCTCCATCACCAACAATCACCAACTTCTTACGGATGGAGCTCATCTGCGGATAACAGCAGTATGAAAAGCTGAGGATCAGAGAGATTGTAATGTACAACCTAGGTTTTGGGACGAAGAGCAACTAAAAGTCTAAAACACTACACAGGAAGTGCAGAAATGGACTGTGGTGTATGAAAGGTACTTTAGCAATGACTATTACAAGAGTAGAGCCAGTCTTGGGAACAGAATATTCACACGAAGCTGGACTGCTGTCCCTCCCCTCAAAGCCTGAACCTCTCAACCCTCACCTTTCAGCGCCGACTCCTGCACAAAACGGCCAGCAGCTATCAGAACAGATGTCTTCTAGTCCTAACGAAATGAAAGAAATGTAACCGGCCACGAAGGCAGGAGTCCACAACTTCTCTCCACTGATCGCCACTTGCGCAGACAAGAACGCCAAGAAAACCGGACCGTTAGGCTAAGTATACCCGCGACAAAGTGTATAGAATAGTGCAATGTTCCTTGTGATACCATGAGGCCATCGCCCCATTCTTAGATTAAAAAGTGTTTTAAAATTCAAGATGACGTACTACTCTGCAATTGCTTGCTTTGCAGCGCAATTCATGGCACCCTCCCGCCAGGTTATACGTCAGCAAAAATCATTTATGTTGTGTAAATCTTTGGACTATAAAAGCCTGCGGCGCCCGCTCGCCGTGGCGGTGAGCTGGGCGAACTGAATGACCATGATGACACGATCACTAACTTTATCCCCGCATGTTGGCGTTATCGTTGCCAATCTTGGCGAAACGGGCAAGGCTACATATACAGGTTTTATTTGCATCGGATAACTCAAGTTGCTAGGGCAGGTCTACATGTTGCGAGTATCGTATAGTGTACCTTTTTAGAATTGCCTCATTGCTGCGCTTGTTGTTTCGAGTTGTTGATAACTGTCGAGCCCTTGTGCCCGTGGCCATGGGAGAGTTGTTTTTCGGGTTCACTATAACATGAATAAGGTATACTGGAAGAGTTCCCCTTCGGAGATGTCCGGACATGCATAGCTGCACATGTTGTAGAATTAACGGTGCACTGAAGTGGCCGCTTGCATTATGCCAGAGAGTGTGTGAGATTGTTTCTCCTGGTTTTGCGCCAATCATGGTGTAGTTTAACCTACTCTCGACGCCTGACTTCTTTTTGAATTGCGTCGACTAAATGAGCTTCCCAGCTGGCATTCAGTGCCATGAATCACGAACGGTAACTGTGGCCAGTGCAGTACATATACTGTTGTATCGATATCCCAGGCCTAGGCTCTCTCATAAGTGAAGTCGATGTGGTTTTCATCGCCCTTTGAACACATACTTATGCATAGAACAGTAGTCTTCGAAAAGGTTTATTTTTCGACCCAAACTCACCCGCAATACTTAACGCCATATTGCAACATAGCACAACGCACAGAAAGAAAAGATGCAATTAGCTTAGCAGTATCAACATGATCAAACAGTTATGACAAAACTAAAAAAGCTCTACTTGTTAGCCAAGGGCTCACAGCAGTATCCACAAGCTCTAGATAAGAAATGCATTTAAAATCGATAAAGAATCTTGACAACTGAATGGTGTAAATGTTGAAGGAAACCACAAAATACAGTGGACTTTCACATTGGTCTTCAATGAAACAAAAGCAGATGCTCTTCCACACCATCTCCACTCTCCTGTATTGTACATGCTGTGCAAAATGAGTATCACGGTCACGTTACAAGCGGTACCACTGCATTGCAGCTCTGATACAGTTGTACTCTGGGAATGCTTCAATTGGACCTAAGAAAAACAGAACAGAAATGCAAGAGCAAGATTACCAACAGGCAGGATGCAATTGAGTTGCTACTTAAAATTTGTCCCTTGAGATAATTTAGCAATATCAAGCCACAATTATTTTGCTTCAATGATAATTTAGAGAAGCAGCGGTTAATCGGTGATATCACCGTATGCATACAAGTCTGGCAACAACCACAATACCGCAATTCGTTTGAATGTGGACTACCATATCCCATAGTAACATATGGGCTTTAGGGTTAGAGTTAGCGTGAAGGCGAGGGTTAGGGTTAGGGTTAGGGTTAGGGTTAGGCTTGTGCATGTTATGTATGCATGCGCATAGCTGCCCCATTTGGTCACATTCAAATGAAATGAGCGTTAAATTGCGGTATTGCTGTAAAACCCCGTAATAAGTACATACCTATTTTCAGGATCAGCAGCACTCGCAGTACTTATTTTTTTGGGAGGAGGGGGTACAAAGAAACGGAGACAAAAGTTCCATAAGGGCCCTGTGCATTCTGTCCAGTGCTTACTGTACAGAAGTACAGAGGCTGTGCTGATTGAGCATGTGTGCAACATCCATGTATGCGAGTGTGTATGTGTAGATCTATGTGGTATCTCACAGCTTTCTTAGGGTACTTTTTTTTTGTGGGGGGGGGGGGGGGGGGGGTTATTTAA